>JAGXCT010037074.1:12245-54822 GCA_022495035.1 Philopotamus ludificatus | reverse complement strand
AGAACAATTACCCACTTTTTTCCAAGAGGTTGACCACAGAAGTGGTTAATATAAACGATTGACCCTTTATCCTCCAATTACCATTTTATTGAAATCTCTTATTTATTTTTCAGCAACGAATATAATAAGGAAATCCGGGTTTCACTAATTAAATAAGATAATTTGTTGAGAATTAATAAAACAAAACTTGATCAGATACCTTCGAAATCTCTGAGATTTCATACAAAAAAAATGTACTCCATTTTCAGATCAACTTGAAGAACGAAAGACGTATTTTTCGGACAAGCCTTTATATTTTTTTACAGATTCCATACGCATAATCTAAGCCACGCATATTTAGATTATCAGTTTTGCGCGGGACAAAAAATCCCGGACAAATTTAAAGTTAATGGCCGTATAATTTTCGACAAGTGTTATTTGTTTCCATTCATCATACACCTTGTATGCCATTAAGGATTTTTTTCAATAGGACAACGCTCATTAAACATAAAACATTATTATCCGAGTACAAGATACAGATGATGCCAACGCAAGAAATAATCCAAAGAAAAAAATACAAATAATCCGGCATTTATACGCAAACGAATCTGCGACTCAGGTACACGAACCAATTTTTTTTTTTAGATCGCTGCAAAAAATGCAAAAATCTATCGTGTTTCTCTGCAAAACACTCAAAACACACGATACAATTATAAGGTGATTAAAATAAATAAAAAATAATAATAAAAACAGGAACAATCGTATTGTGCGACCTTGCAGATTATTACATAACAACAATCTTGATAATTTTTAAGTGTCGGACAAATTTAATATTGCACAACTAATGTTAATTAGCAATGATTGTTGCAAAAATGCATAATGACATATACAAAATTTTATATCACCATTGTGTTTGCAAATATAATATTAATGGATTAAAAAATCAGCGAATGAGGAGCCCTTCAACATCGATCCACGCACACAAAACAACGTGATTATGGATGCAAATTGGAAACTGTGAGACGTGATGTACAATAGCTCAAATTACGTGCAGAAAAAACAATCGATTTTTGAACGATACATTCAAGGTTGTGTAAGCGATTTTAACTGGTATCGAAACACAAAAAAAAAACAGTATGGCTATACAACACTAACGATTTACAGAAACTTATCGACACCGCCAAACGTTATTTTCGCACGAAAGGTCAATCAGACCTCTGCTGAAGCCGAACCCTCTCGATGGGCGCGGCGTTCTGGCTCTGATTTGCGGCTTTATTTGATTTTTCACACACGTACATCATGAAAATAAAAAAATAAAATGATACAGTGGCGTGATATTCATGGAAGACTAAACATGGCCTTGTCCGCGGTGTATTTATCATTGTCTGACCGTTCGTATTGAAAATGTCCGTGAACGCATTCTGCACCAGAAAAGGGTTACCAATGATTCAATATTAACAAAGTATCAAAGATACACATCGCGCTATCACTTTCCAATTATTCTTTCTATCTGTCAATAACGTTAGCATTCGATGTTAAAAAGTCGATTCTTTCACAGATGGTATCAACTTAATATATATCGATACCATTAATAAATTCCCGTGTCGCTTTAATTGGATTCGTAGCTAGATTATTAGAAAGTAAGTGAAGTACATGACAAATTGATTTATTTATTATGCGTACGGCGTCAATATCTTAATCACGAAATCGTATGATCTCCCAGCGGACAAGAAAAAGGGAAGCAGTAAAGGATTGTGCGCTCGCGAGCGCACTTTCACAATGGTCGAATTAAGAGTGCCCACAAAAAACCTTTTCAAGATCATCAAATATTGATTTTGTCGAAACACTTTCTCGCAACGATCAAGGAATAAATTATTGCGAATTTTCGTGGGAGGTCAAAAAAAAGTGCGGTCCTAATTATATTACTTTCGACGGGGGGTCAAAGTTTCATTGTGTTTCCCATTTGAACATAATGGTCTTGAGCACAAAACAAAGGTCAGCAGTTAGCTTTTTATACTGCACACATTCGCAGTCGGTCCATCGCGGTGAATTGCAACACGTGCCAAATGAAAATGAATGCTCAAATTAAATTCAATCATATATAAACTTTCAATAAACACTTATTTCATAATGAATGGAAGAAATCGATCGTCATGTTGAGAAGAAAGGGACTGAACCACGCGACTTCGATATGTGGAACTAAAACCATGACCCTTTCTATTCTTAGACGATTGATGATGCACAAGTGACATGGTGAGCAATGAAGCGAGTCTTCATCGCTCGGGGTCAATGGTATGATGGACCCTATGCAAAATGTGGAAATCAAAATTTAAAAATATAAACACTTCAATTTCTAACCTATCCCAATCCCAATATTACCACTCACAAAAATATTACAAATTTCAACTTCCAAAATCCATTCCAAGACAACTATCCGCAGATAAAGATTAAAACCAATTCAGTCGCCATAATTAACGTATTCCACTCCATAGGCCAAACGTATTGGCCCAAAAGATTTTTTAGCAAACAACTTGGATCAAGTTTTTTTTTATTTAATTAAAAAAAAAGTATTTTTTAATCAGATATCAGATCAAACCTTATAGATGTTTCTTATTCATTTTCCCAACGAATATTTTTAATATTTTTTTAAAAAAATATAATGAAAGTAACTCATAGATTCGATTAAAAGCGGATAGAATGAATCTTTAGCACGAAATCCACATAAGTAATTAAAATATAACATCCGATGAAAAGGAAAAGATCCTCACACCCATGGATACAAGGACCAAGTAGGTCTAACAACACGAGGATGGTTAGACTCAAAGCGTCCTTTATTGAAAACTTTCAAAGGGCATGGCAATCGGAAGGCAACCGTATCCAGAAGCTCCAACACACAGAATGTATAAATAAAAACAATAGAGGAGATCTAAGTCCAGCAGACTTAAGACCGCATAAGAAAAACTCAATGACCGCATGAGAAAGTGAAAGAAAAATGATTAGATTGTAAAAAGCTGGTTTGGAACTTAGTTTAAACAATAAAACATTGCCTACAAATATTTAATTCCAATCAACGTGCTGCGAAAAGAATAGAACAGCTAGAGTTAGTAGAAACGATGGTGGAAACGAGGTAAAGGGTTAAGGGCGCGGAATCGAAGTAAGGGATAAAGACCATCGCAATTTCAGACAATAGTGTCTGAATTTAGGAAAAAAATAAAAACAACAATATTCGCTTCTGTTGCCACAGGCGCAATGTTTTTTCTCGCTCGCATCTGCCAAGTGCGACTAAAACGTGCTGCGATTACTCAGTCTGGGGCGAGATATTTACGTGTCATATTGATTAGTTAAAAAATCCAAAATATCGACCAAATTATGACGCATATCATTAATAACTATTTTTATTCTTAGAATAATCCATTTAAAAAAAAAATGTCAAGATATTGATGAAGAATTCGTGACGGTGACGGGTGGGTTAATACGAGCTGCAATCAGTACAACTCTTGTAGATCAACACAAGAGTTCTTATCACTTAATACGGATACTCAAGGGCTAAGCCTTCTCAGTGCTGAATCTGATGTGATATATAGTTAGAAATAGCCACTGCAATTGTAAACTGTGATTTCAGGTCGCTTTTAATACGATTTCATAACCATCTGGTTTTGATACTAGACCAAAATAATCTCCTAAAAAGATATATAGATATAGTTGGCGTGATAATATGTAACGCGTCAAAAATACGACCTTACTTCAACTTCTTTACAAGGCGCTAGAGCTACTAGGCACCGTAAAATTGAGTACTTTAGACACATCATTCGTGGTTTAAAGTATAACCTTCTGCATAACATCATGTAGGGAAAAGTGGAAGATTAATTATGGTTTTAATTAATATTATCAGATAGTAATATATAATTCTTAATTATGAATTAATTCTGATGGTATTCGCGCATAAATTTATTATATTTAGCTTCAACTTAATTTTTCAGCAGCACAAATTTCAGCCACGGCTTAAAGTCACGTACGCTTTGACATCTTCAAAACAAAATTGATCGTATATATATTTTATTAACAATGAACGCGGAACGGGAAGCTGTTTAGAAATAAATTTACGATCGCAAGTTCTGAGAAACGGACCATTTCGTTTGGTTAAATGAGAGTAGCTTATTTTGGTAGTCGACTGAATGCGAAATAAACACACCGTATCGGCTGAGTGCAGGCGAAATTCGTTAAGGTCTCGGCAGTAGAAGACCACTACGTCCATCAACTATAACCTGGCAGTGAATCACTGCGCTCAATCATTTAACACGAAACCAGCTTTGGAGTATAACGAAGGCTTAAACGGTGAACTTGACATGGATTTGACATTTGGATCCAGCATTTCACACCGTCTGCCAGCTGAAAGACAAATTAACGACCGACATGTGATCCAAAAGAGACCACACGTATTGTACAGGCGAGACACGCACACACCACGGGACAGGAGGGAGCTTTCGTGCGTCATTGTAACGATCTGGATTTCATATGCAAAAGAATGGACGGCTTTGACATTTTCACCGTGTACGACCAAACGAAAAGAAACTGCATTGTAAGGCCATACAGAACCGGCGGTTGTCGAGCCAAAGCACGCCGTACCACTTACTCTATATGCAAAATGATGTCAAAGAAAGTGTGCGCTTCAAACCTGACACCAGTCTGCACGGCAAAAACCATGTATTTTTCTAGTCTTTTAGAAATCAACCGATCATGGCGGAACAATCAATAATGAATTTTTATAACTCTATCGATCATTAATCATCGCGAAAATATCAATTCCCCAACTTTGTATGGACATGTTAATTTTTTTTCAACTACACAATAAGAAATTAATCCTTCCTAATACTACAGCTTCCGTTGATTCGTATATAAAAAATATATCTATGTTTTAGTTTCGATTATTAATGGTTTGTTTTGGATATCCAACGTTCCATATCTACCGGAAATATATACATACGTACATTCCTGTACGACTACGTCGAGATAAGATTTATCTACCCTGCATGGTTGCTTAAGTATGTGCCATGAAACACAAAATTGAGAAGAAACGCTCCATCTAAAATTCATTTTCAGATTATATAGGTCATGTCGAAGCGATCTAGGAATGACAAATACGTGGGGAGCGTGCCAAAATATTACAGCTTTCGAACGAAAGCCTATTAATTCAATGAACAAATATATATTTGTTTTTTATATAGACTTTAATATAAAATTACAGCCGATACAAGTTGATTCCGAACACTAGTAATTGTTATTATATTATTACAAATATTGTTTTCCAGTATCTATCGATCCTTAACCATTGGCATCTGAATGTTTTATTATGATAAATTTTACCGAAATATAAATTTTGATTAGTAAAATTTCACATAGATCGAAATGTCACTTTTCATATGCATCGATTGTTTTTTCAAAAAAAAAAAAACCAAAGAAATGAAAACGATTCAAGAGGAAAAATGAAGCGTATTTTCGTGGAAATCGAAATATTATATTTAAGCCATAATTTAACAAAATTGATTTTTGCCTGCAGCAAAGTTTCGAAAAAGTTGAAAGAGAAATTATTATTTACGAATTCCAAGAAAACACTGAGTGGGAGACACCAGGAAATGGTTTTCCAGTCTTGTAATTTATCGAAAAAATCCTATTAACCGAATTAATGAAGAAAATGTGGTTTGATTGGATGATAAACAATGGAATTTGGTAATTTGAGATCGTTCAAATATAATTAAATGCCCGCTTTCGATAAAATCCCAAGGTTCGCAGAAAAACTATCCGTTTTAATAAAAATGTTTACAACATAAATATACATAAATATTTGTCTAAAACATGCGGATGTAAATGGGTCTCTTCCTCTTACATACCCCTTGGTCAGAGTTATAAAGAATTCCTTGAATCCATAGTTTTCGTCGGACACCTATCCGACTACCAACTTAGCATAGTCGCGGTTAACTTACATTATCGAAAGAATATGCATGTTACCTACAAGCTGTAATAACACTGGTTGATCTTCACAACAGATTTCAGAATAATATTGGGAATAAATTAATTTCAGTTAGCAGAAAATGAGGAATAATGAAGATTCATGTAAATCAATTGCTGATATATTAGGTAAAGTGCAAAAAAATGGCATTGCGATAAAAAGCTTATTTAAACAAAACTGTAAAATATTATGTTAAATATTTTCCGTTGTTACAAATAATTTTTCTTCACAGAAAATGCAGTATTTTAATACCTTATTCATAAAATTCTGGAGGATTTTTAATAAAATACGTCTCCAAATGATCTCAAACCAAATACTGTATTACTTTATTAATTGGGCTTCTAATACTCCCAAAAAATCTAACCAAATACAAAAGGAGAAACTTTTCCTTGAGGGTGGTCACAGATAACTGATGCTATGAAAGTCATTTTCTTTTCTCCAAGATTGTTTTAGACTGATCCACCAGTGAGTTTAAAGTCTCATCGTCGATTTCAAGAGGTCTCCTTGATTTTGGTGTCCTCTCACCAATTCACAATTTTTAAACTTTTATTTAAGCCATTTATAGCACTGTCAAAGACTCACGTCAAAGATGTCTCCATAAAAATAGCATATGGTATTGGTAGCTTCATTTGATTTCAATCTTTCATCATATAAAAACAACACAAAATACCGCAAATATATGTCTTCGATCTCTGGCCTTTACATTTTTTTATCATGGGTCAAAAATATACAAAAATGTTAAAACAGAAAGATTGCTCACAAGGCGTAAAAACGACACAAACCGTGATTTTAAAGTAACCTACCAAAAAATGACATTACTTTTCGTTTTACTTAATATTATTAATTTTATTAACAGCGATTGAGAGATCGTACTTAACCAAACCAGACCCTAATCAAAAAAATATATTCTTTTTCAGATTCAACATATTTATCTATTCCATGAATACAATAAAGTCAGGTGTCAAAGCATTCGTTATGATGGATGTGGCCGCATTTATTTACGAGTGGATTGTAGAGTTGGACATCTCTGGATTATAGAGAAACAAATTGGGAATAAAACACTTTTTATTTAAGAATAAAAGAGCCCAAAAGATTTTGTTACATTTGAATAAAATAATTCGTTCTGAAAGCCGGGTTGAAAAAAGCTGAAGCCCGAGGGCCTTAAACGGCCACGACCCCGCGGGGTCAAGGTCCGTTCTCTAGCTGTAGTCAGCACTAGCGCCCAGTGGCTCACGTCGTGACCGAGATAGACTGGCAATAAATTATGCCTAATTGTAAAATGTTTAGTCTTTTAAATGTATGTTAACTTCATCGAGAGAGTTGCCGAACATAATTACGGAAAATGGCCGACGTGACGTGTACAAACACTCCAATTTCGTGTCAGTCGATTACGTTGGACAATGCAACGTATAACGGATAATGCACGTGGGAAAGCGATCCATGCGAAATATCGTAATTAGTGAAAAAATACACAAAGGTCCCTTTGAAAAAAAAAATCATAACAAGTTTATCACTCGTCTGCTATGTTCCATTATACAAAATCGATGAATGTCAATTGTTGCAACGCACAATGTACTTATTTTGCGGTGCGATTCTAAAGATCGAGTAAGTCACGAGTGCAAAAAACGCGGAGACCCGCAATTTCCCGAATCGAAAAAGCGGCCAAATAAAATAACACGTGCGCCGAGGTTAATCGCGCATTTGAAAAATGGCAAATTATGTGAAAGTTTGTGCAATGACAATTATTTCATTGTCCGTTTTACGCCCAAAAATACAGTATTCGCGGCGGACAAAAATAATATCAAAAAGAAATGCGATATGTACCGGCCATTCTTCATACGTTCTAAAAATGTGCGGGTATAATTTGCAGATACACGTAACCTAATGCGATTTTGACAGATATCCCCCGTGCGATGTGACAGTACGTTATTTCAAATAATAGTAAAAAAAAATATGTATAAAAAATACATCTGTACCATGCGAAACGTGAATAAAACAATGGTACATTTTTTTACTGTATGTTTCTCTTCGGTAATCGCTACTTTCCACGATATTCCAAACAAATATTGAACATATAATAGATTTAGTTGTTATGCAGAAAATTTCATTTGCCCATTTTCCTTATTATTTTTTAACGTAATAAAAGAGAAAAATCTAAAACATATAATGCCACCAATTATTCGATAAAGATGATTTTTCTTTAGTACGTTTATCTTCTTTTTATTAAAACAATCACAAATTGTAATAATTTTAGACATGATTTTTAACAATAGAGCAGCAAAGGGTTAAATGGAATCTAAACTGTATATGGACTGATTACTGAAATAAAAAAAAATTATGTCATCGAGGATAAAGTAAGCATGTCACCAAACCCAATGAGCATTGAAGAAATCATTGAAGAAGACTTATGACCGTAGTCTTATGCGTTTTCAAGAAGGATCATAATTTAACCCAGCCGTGCCGATGGGGTATATTTAAGACCCCGAGCGTTTGATTTTTTTTGAATAAGTTGTTATAATATAAATCCTACATTTCATAAACTTTTTGTATTTGTATACAAAATAATCATTGTCCTTTAATGTCTGCAATTGCGAATAATAAAAACAATAATACTCTCTTCTTTAGCACTGGCGCATTGTTTTTTTTCTCGCTCAAGTGCAAGTGACACGTGCCGCGAGAACTCAGTCGATGGCGTGTACTCAATCTGCGGTGAAACATCACCAAGTGTGCGTGTCATTTACGCGTCATATTTTATTGTAGAAAAATCCAAAATATGAAGCATACCATGAACAACTATTTGTATTCTAAGAATAATCTGTTTTTTAAAATGAAGACTTGAAATGCTTGGGGTCTATTTTCCATTATAAATGGACCACCATCGGATGACGCGCTTTTCAAGCCGCTGTGACGGATCAGTTAATAACAGCTCTTACTTTTCATAAAATCTCCCACTTTTAGTTATAAACCAATCTTTAAGACTTTCTGGCTGCAATAATCAACAGAAGATTTCTTATATATATTTTTTTGAATGGTCTTGGTTTTTTAGGTCATTTAGTTCTAGGTGCCTTCACGCAACACATAATTATGATACGTGGTCTACATGTGTGCGTTTCTAGATGCGATAATATTCGCATTTCGCCTTCTGCAGACCATCGTGGAGGTAAAAGTGGATGATAAATAGTGGTTGAGATAAAATAAGCCGTCATGGCTACGCAACATTCGCAAGAGGTTCAAAATTGTGGAGACCTATTTATGGAGAAAAGACAAGGATCAATAAATCGCCTACGTGCGAAAAAGGACAAGTATAAATAAATTAAATTAACTCTTTGAATTTAATTAAACTAAAATGTTCTCCTTTTTAAATCAAGAGTAAAAAAGTTAATAAGTAAAAGAGTTCCCAGAACCCTGTGGTAGATAAAAGAGTAATTGAATCATAAACGTATAACCGAGTTTGTTGCGAAATTAAACCAGATCAATTGGTTAATAAGATGTATTGATTACTGAACGGTTGAATTTTTATGGATGTGAAATTCTGGATTAGGCGCGAATCCATAAATAATTCTCGTCGTGACAAGAAAAGAAGCATTTTTAATGTTTCCTTTTAAATGAAAAATGTACAATACAATGTGACGTCATTGCGAAAAATAACATATTGTTAACATGTTTCATAAAATAAATTATTCAATTCGAGTCTCTCGCCGTGCGATTTCTAATTGCTCGATTTCCCAAAATTTTCATGGAACCGATCCGCCAAATTAGACGTGTATATAAACACATATGCAAGTCCAGCTAATTCGCAAATAATCGTTGAAAAAAAAATATTTGCATACATTATTACTGTGTGCGACACGCAAATGAGCGAATGCATACGAAAAAAACACATTTTGGGCACGTCATCGTTTGGAGTAATGCATCGACGCCATCCGAGTGTATTGTTTAATTGTCGGTAACGTCTCCCGAAGAGGTTAGTCATCCTCGAGGTGATCACGATGCTGAAACGTGACGGAGAGTCTCGGCAGGCCGGGATGCGTCGGTGACTGACACGCAAAGGGGGGCTGCTCTAGCAATGGGGGACTCTCCCCGCCCGAGCAAATGAGATTACCAGCTCGGTGACAGCAGAAGTGATGGCGGACACGAAGGTCGCTGGGGCGACAAGCACGTGTCTAATTTACGGCTTCGAGACCATTGTTTGATATTTCGCATTGATTTGTAGCTTATTTTCAACAATCGTACCTTGGATTCGCATTCGAGTGCCACGGGAACCGTGGTTCCTGTCAGAGAGGATCAGTCACACATTCCTCAACATCGAATCTCAAATATATGCACCTACAGAAGTCCACAGTTAATCGTTCGACCAACAATTGGACACGCATAAATTAATCCAATCAGAAATTCTAACTGTGAAATATGAATATGACTCAATATTAATAATTTACGTTGACCTAAATAATCACCGCAGCATCGACCCCATTGCTCTCGGCGAAATTGAAACAGAATTCAGCCACGAACAAGTTCCTGTTTGTTGGCGTACAACATTTTAAGTACAGAGATTTTAAGCGGCTGTATTTAATTATTAATCTCAAAACATCCTTATATATTCGACAATCCTTTCAATATACACCCACCATGAAAAGGGGACTTAACCTAAACGTGCCGATGGGTGGGTGGGTATATTGAATACGAATATTTTTCTCGAATAACTCTTTAAACATAAATACTACATGTTACAAACATTTAGTATTTGTCTGAAAAAGTGAAAATATTATATATATTCATTGTCAGTAATTGCAAAAAAAAAACAACGTTGTTTTTTCCCGCTCGCATCCGGTACAATGTGCCGAGTGCGAGTGAAATGTGCTGCAAATGCTCAGTTTACGGCGACACATCGCCGATAGCGCTGTCATTTACGCGTCATATTGATAGTAGAAAAATCCAAAATATCGACCAAATTATGAATAACTAATTAGAATTATAGAATTTTTAAAAAAATGTCATGATACCGAAGAATTCATTAATATCTTGACTTGAAATCCTTGGGGTATCTGAGAGACCCCCTTTGGACGACGCGGTTGATTTCGAGCCCCCGTGACGGATGCGTTAAATGAAAACCGCACAAAAAAGACATGGAGCTCATACAAAATGTTCCAAAAAACACGACAATTTAAAATAATAGCTTTATTATCATCAACCTTCGTCAAAATACCTTGAAACGTATGTTTAATCTAATATCCTTTAAAGTTTAACTTTGACTTAATGGTTGGAATGGTTAGTTATCCAAAAATCCCGATCCTGACCTGCTAAAACACGATTAATGTCTTGGGATAGCGACGAGTAAGTATCGACGCTTAAAAAAGGTACTCCTAAAAGTTGGCAGAACTGGATTTGTCTTGAGGTTGACAGGATTGGATTCCTCCTAAAGGTAATAGAATTATATTTCTCTCGAGGTTGACAGGACTGGATACTTTCTAAGGTTGGCAGTATTAGATTCCTCCTAAGATTGGCTGAACTAGATTTCTTCTGTTGGCAGAACTGGTTCTCCCCTGAGGTTTACAGGACTGAATTTATACTAAGATTGGCAGAACTGGATTCCTCCTGAGGTTAGCAGGATTGGATTCCTCCTGAGATTGGCTGAACTGGATTTGCCCGAAGGTTAATAATTCTTGATTTCTCCTATGGTTGACAGAATTGGATGGGCGGAATTATATTATTTCTGAGGTTGGCAGAACTAGATTTCTAATGTAGTATTGTAGGATGTAGTGAAAAAATTTTGAGAGGGGCCTTAATATTGAATTGCGCCTGCCTCCCAATTGCTAAATCTGCCACTGGATGTAGTTCCTCGTTAGAGATAGATAGACACTATTCATTATAGCGTTTATCTCTTTTACCGACTGTCTTTATACCATGTATAAATGTCGTCCTTTCAAGATTTTTTCCATCATCGGGAATAAGCAGAAGTCGGACTGGGTAATGTCTGATGAATACGAAGGCTGAGGCAGCATAACGTTATTGTTTTTGGCGAAAAACTCTTGTGAAACCCGTGAAATCTTTTGGAGTCTAAAAAAACGTCAATACGCCAACAAAATTTCAAGATATGTCAGGCAAAGGCAACTAAAACAATAAAAATAATTGTGACAATTGGACCGATCCCTTATATCATTGCAATATGAATTTTTTAACATTACATATTATAATTTTAATTTATCAAAAAATATATACGTACTCCAATCGTTGAAATTAATTCAAATAAAAGAAGTATATTCATTTATATTCTAATATTATTAAATCAATATATAAAAAAAATTATAAGCAAAAATCAGAAATCCTTAGTTTTTGTTCTAAAATATTATACGTTATATTAAATCATTTAATTAAAGACATCTTATAATACATTTTAATTTAAACTGATGATAAAGCAGTCTCCTACGTTATCATTGTGTTTTAGATTGTATATGTATTAAGAACGATAATAACAATATGACTAGCCGTCAAAACATATTGGCCAAAACACAACAGTCAATGATTCGTAAGATTCCGTCGTAGAAATATGTATCAACATCGAAACAAAAATTAGTCATCGCTATGCAAAGTAAAACTTCTGTATCATTAATTAATTGTAGTAATTAGGATAGTAAATAATGTTGATAATAATAGTACCAAATGTATTCATACATCAAACGAGCCAATAATTTCTGATCGTCAATGTACATAAAACCATCCACAAGATGAAGATCTAAGGAAATATTCACATCTTGGCCATTAATGTTGTTATTTAGCTTAAATTATTGCTATTTTGACATGAAACTACACAGTAATGCAGGTAAGATGCCAACGGTCATTCAATGACTGATAAGAAAAAATCTTACAATAACCGTATACGCATTAAGTCAACTTGATTTAGTCCTAATCAAATCAACTGTGCTCCTCAGCCACTTAATTCTAAAAAACAATAGCTATGATAACTTCTAAACCATAATGCCATCGATAAAAATTCCTCCGTTGATGGCAATACCACCGTTTTAACTGACATCAAGACTAAATAATTGTTAATGGACTTTATCGACGACTGTCCTTCTTAAGAGTTTGTGAATCATTATAGGACCATGCATGCTATTGCTGTTCTCTTTAACAAACTCTGAGTAACGTCTGAGTAAAATCTGATATGCCAGATTTACAAAGATTTTATAAACTTTTGACATTTAGATTGGTGCGTTAACATCTCATGCACTCTATACGATGTTTGGTATTTAAGAAGGGATAAGAACTGTGAAAACTGACAGACTGTATCCAACCATGAAGTTTGGTTAAATGAGAGAGAATGTCACTTACCGCATATTCAAGGGCTGTGGGGCTGGACGAGTAGTAGTTGCGCCTCATGGCGGTGCCGCTTCATGGGCCACGTGATTGCGGGGCCGGCGAGGAGTACCCACCGGAACCATCCCCAATCGTGCCGATTTCAACAGAGACGACCTGGCGAGCTGACCGTCTGATGACAGCAACGTCGGTCAAGCAGGCGACTGCAATACCGACAGTTCGCGGCTGTCGCGTGCAACACTACATGCCCTCCTGTTTTTATCATGTGTAGTTATCAAAATAATAACAACAATAAATCTCTCGAATACGAATAAATATGGATTTATTTTATATTATTTTACAATTAAAATATTTGTATACATGTTAAACCAGCGATTTGTAGCATTGAAACAAGAAACAATAAGGCTAATCCATTGATAGCAGGATCTTCTATATACTTGCAAATTACGCATCCCTTTTCAGGTACAACATCTTGATCCAATATTTCAGGCAAAAAGTTTAAATTTATTAAAACCTCTTTTTTCATTTTCGCTCTTTTGTCATCTTTTTTGCTGTTATTACACGAACAATCTACGGATTAATAATGCATATTTATATAATCTAACACAAATATGAATATAAATATTATACATACGTGTAATCATTTTTTTGGGTTTATTTGTTCCGTTGATATCAATGGCCATGTCAACACTGGCAATACCCTTTTCCGTCATGGATACTTTGATATTAGTTTCATCGTTCGGTTTTATTATTGGTTTTGCAACAATTCTCAATGGGTTGTTCTTTGAATCCTTGATTTTTTTTACAGTTGATGGTAAATTTATAACTATCTCAGCTGGTTTATTATTATTTGAAGGAATTTCATTGTTTGTGCTAGCCTGAAAAAATGTTATAACAATTATGTTATGATTAAGATTATAGAATATTATTAGGGATGTGAAAAACTATTTTTAATTAAATATTTTTTTTTTTCAAAATATAAATTTCATCATTATCTATAGCCGATTATTTTTATTTTTAACACATTCTGTCTTGGCCACACCACACGACAGACAACTAACTTAAAAACATGGCTGCTGTTTGTGTTGTTGCCGTCCCTTCTAACATATTCCGTCCCGGTCACACTCAGCGCCAGGCGACCATATTAAAAATATATAAATGACCGCCGATTATTGTGTATTATTGTATTATTATTGTGTGTTAATAACTTAAAATAATAATTAACCTAAAGGTATTTCTTGCACTCTGTAACTATAAACTGACCTCAAATTGCCTCAAACCTTCAAAGAAGATAAAAGGTTTATTTATTTGCGCAGTAAAATTAAATTAATTTTAGTGAAATAAATACACTGATGTTTATCCCACCGTGCAGGGGATAATTGACCTCAAATAATACATATAAAAATCAACAAAACTAACATTATAAAAAAAAACATAACTATTTTTCACAATGAAAATCGTATTCATTAGAATTCTTGTCCAATGAAAAACTTCAAAAGGTTTTCATCAATCAGTCGATAATGATATTCAAATTCCATACAGGAGAAATGCAAAATATAGTTGGCGGTATCGTTTATTTTACGAATCGAGTAGAAAATATAGACCAGCGGGGCATATACAAGTCCCCAAACAGAGCTTTACGAGGCAAACGAAAAACGACTCTCTGTATACGGTAATACGGAATTTTTATCTTTGCCTCCACCGACTGACAAACAACGGCACTCGTTCGTGTCGGACCAACAGTTAACTGAAGCTAGCGACCACTTGTCCAGGGGCAGATAGAAACCTGCCCCAAACAGACTTACGCAACAAACAAAAAGTGATTATCTAGACAAACAACACTCGTTCACGTCAAAGCTAGCGCCCACGTGAACAGAACACGGTTATGTTCGCATATTTTAGTCAATTATTATTTTTTTATTAGGAGAAATATATGTGGGGCAGTACTCCAGTTGCCCCTAAGGACGAGCCAACCTGCTCCATACCAAATATTGAAATAAAATGCTATAACTTAAGACTGAATAGGTAAAAACTAGCAATAAATATGAAAATGATGATAATATTTATTATCAAATATACTTACCATTTTAATTTAGTAAAATCAATTGATTGAACAGATAATTTGGTAAACTATTAAAATTTAGTGTATTACTAATGACATAGAAATATAAAACTAATAATTCATTTGTTTGAAAAAAATAAAAGCTAACAACTTATTTAATATTTGAAATGAATACATTTTCCGATTGCTTATTAATGTTACTATTAATGTGATTAAACTAGGTTATTTATCATACTTATCTGAGATCTATTAGCATCAGTAATTTTATTACCACTAATAAAATATTAGACTGTAGTAATTCTGATCAGAAACATTTTCTCTTTGCTTCATGATGTTGCAAACACATCTTTCCATGCTTAAATATTTTCAATGGTTCTTTAACATTTTAAAATCATTGGGAATATTACCGCTTACTATCGATCGCAACGGAGCTAGATTCAGCAGTTTTTGGTTCTTTTATTCGTTGAGCATTACGCTACTTTTCCCCGTGGTCTCTGAGTACAGCAGACAAGTACTGTTCATCGACCAGTTACAGAAAAAACGTAGTTTTGCCAATATAATGGCGATACTCTTGGTTTATTCAGATGGACCGATAATACAAATAGCAGGAGGACTGACTATACTTATTTATTATCATACGTTTATAAACTCGTTCAATCACATGTTTAAAGTGGAAGACGCTCTTAACAGCATCGGTGTCGTTTTGTCGTACAGAAAATGGGCCATCGGTTATATACTTCTATTTATATTATTTTTATTACTATTCATTACAAGAGCGATATTCTTTTTTATGATATATATAAACCGAAGTCCAAATGCACCATTGCACGTCGTGACAATATCACTCTCATTCATCTATTCAACTATGTTCTTTTACATATATCTAATTAAATTTCATTTTATTCATTACCGTTTCATCATTATTAATCAGTATTTACGACTGTTGTACGGAGCCAAAAGCTACGATCGAGTCACTCTTTGCAAATTTGAAAATATTCCTAAAGATAAACTTGATACCGTTTTATTCACAATATGCGATATACACAAGAAGCTTTGCGAAATAGTTAATTTTAATATGTACATATATTCATCGCCATTGCTAATTAAAACAATTGTTTATCTCGGATTGACTACAATAGATCTATACTTTATGTATCATAACCATTCGAAAAATAAAAGTTTTTACAAATATTTTACATATTTGTATAGAGATTTTATAAATATGGTGACAATATTGTCAATATATCATATATCTACTAAAGTTAAATCAGAGGTTTGTTATACTATTATAATTAAATTATTATTTTAAGCATTTAATACTAATATATATATTTTTCAATAGGCAGAAAAAACTGGTGCATTAATGAGCAATGTAATATTGGACATAAAAAATCGTATATTATTGAGAGATGTTCGTATTATTTGTGTATTTCAGCTGAAAGCTACCCTGATTATTCTTAAATAATTTATTTAATTTATTCAGATGGCAATACGTTCACTTCAGTTACTACAACAAAAAGCTAACACAACTGTTTGCGGATTATTTCCATTAGATATGTCACATTTTTCAGCTGTAAGTTATAGTGAAAATAATATTATAAGCTTATACTCATCGTATTTATTTATTTTCAGATATTGAGCACCATTTTCTCATATTTGATCATTTTAATACAATACGATGGCAAAAAATGATTAAATCAATTAAACACAAAATTTGTATAAATATTAGGTTATCTGGAAAATCATGTCCTATTTATGATGATCCTTTTAGATCCTCGTTTATGTTGTGTTCATCAACTTCTCATAATGTGTTTTGTGTGTTACACCAGTCACAGAGATTCTAAAAACTCATTTTATCACTTCATGATCACCCAAATTCACTTCTTTTTTGCAAATGGAGACATTTATTCCAAGTGAGAGATTCTACGTTTTTTCATTTCTTGAAGAAATAAAATACAACTTTCCCAACTAACAATATTTGCGGTTTACTAGGCGTGTCGGAGTAGGTTTCAGGAGTTTCGATTAAGAAATTTTGATCTTGAAAACAGCCCTAGAAGTGGTAGACATTTTGAATGCCGAAGTTGAATCAAATCCAATTGCAACTGTTCAAGAATTTGGGGAAAATCTAGGAAACTCAAGCTCAAGTTGAGAATCAGATTACAATCTTTTTAGGTCATTACAACAATTTTAAATGAAAAAAAAATAGAAATTCCAAATAGGATATGGGTACCAAATATTTCAATTGAAAACCGAAACTATTTTACGAAAGTGAGATCAAAATTGCAATTCAACAGAAAGATGGAGAAGAGATATTTCAAATAATGGTGGAAATTATATTTTACATTAATATTAAATAAATAAAATCTTTAAAGAAAATTACTTTTTCATTAAAAATACTACATTACTTTCGGGATAACCTAAAAATCTCATCTAAAATCATTTTATATATTATTTATAACCTCCTTTCATAGATTAGAGATTTTTTTTACTTTTCACCTGGAAGAAAATTATTATTTTCCTTGAAATATAATCTAATCGTTAAAATACATAGCTTCATTTAAAAGTAGATGATTCTTTGGTGACTATCATCATCATCATTTGCCAGCCACGAGGCACTCACTCGCTGAATTTTCACCTAGAAGAAAATTATTGTTTTTTCTTGAAATATGATTCAACCGTTAAAAACACAGCTTTGTTTCAAAGTAGATGATTATTTGATGACTATAACATCTTATTAATGCGATGAATGTTTTAAAGTTTTACCTAAAGTTAACTCTTATGTATTTCCATGCTGTAAAATAAAACTTTGGTTATTATACTAAATTGTAGTTTTATAATATTCATGTTTTTAAACTTCGTAATAAAGTTAAATGCGTTTATTCAAAAATAAAGGAACTAGTATTTTTTAAGATCAACGTTGATCAAGGAATAAAAAAATATACCTGTTTTGAAGAAATCAGTTTTTATTTTTCTTACTGTTGTATATAATCCACTTCTTATTATTATTAAAAATCTAATCAGAAAAGCTTCATCTTCATCTCTGAAAAATATAGACAATTTTATAGCTTTTCGATAAAAATCTTACGAACTATTCATTTATAATCATTTATTCTGACTAGATTCTCATTAAACTTCACATCACATTGGATATTTAAAGCTTCAATATTTTTCTGAAATGTCAAAAATAATCTGAATATATTATTCTGGCAAAAAAAAATAGAATTAAATATCGCAGATGAATATAGTCCTGATTTTGACCTCTAGACCTGAACTTATTATATAATAATATTATTTTTTTTAATATTAAAAAATAATATTATTCTATTATCTATGTCAGGTCTGACTAAACTGCGGCCCGCAAATTTTTATTGGATTTTTTTTTCGTTCCTTATATACAATATAATAATTAAAAAAATTGAATTTAAAGAACCTAAATAAATTTAAAAAATTACAAATAAGACTTTTTATTTGCGACCTGCTGTAGTTTTAACCTTTCTCTGATGTGGCCCTTCAGTTTAAAAAATATATATAAATAAATAAATAAAATCGCAGAATTATTTAAACCTGTTTCTGATTAATTATCATGGATGTGTTCGAGAATCACTTCCTACAATAAAATAAATACAATTATAATTCACTGGAGCCATATAAACGACAAGAAAGTGTCGAAATTGCTGAAAAAGAGAGCGAGCATGACCAATGGAAACGATTTCTCATTAGGCCATCTCACTCAATCGATTTTTGAGTCGTTGATGTAATATTTTGTAAGCAATTAATTAATATAAATAATTTCTCCCGAGATAATTACATCAATTTTTCTTTATACAGCGTGATTCTGCGAATTACTTGATCTAGAAATAATCAAAATATATAATTATTACACACAATGCTCGAATTTCAACGAAAAAAATAATATAAACGTCCAGTTAGATATTTTTTTTTACATTTTATTGATCTACCAGATTGATGGTGTACATCATTTTTTTCACTAATTATACAGTCTATTGATTATACAAACTAACAAAAATAATTTACAACAACAATCATTTAAAACATAGTGACTTATCATTTTAAATACAATAATTTCGATACTTAAATTAATCAATAATTTTTATATGCCGGAATAATAAATTATTTAAATAATCGAATATATATATATTAAACAAACAATAATAAATAAATTAAAATAATCAAAATATCAACATTTAGAACTGTAATTGAGAAACATTAATTGGTGTTTGAAAATTTCATATTATTTATTTATCATTAAAGGCCGACAATATTATTAAGCGTCACCATACTATAAGTTTGGATATCCTGTCTTAAAACTTATGTATTAATATAGTGAGCTGTATTAGAAGATCCCGGATGCGTCTCTAGATTATTCGCCATTTTAAAAAAATAGTTTTTCTATTAATCTATGAGCGCTAATTCGTTATAATTATTCCATCTCTATACATCACTTAATCGTACTTATCCGAACTGCTTATACATATTATTTATAAATACATTTTTTTCCGTAAAACAATTATTTTATCCGTCGAAATTAATATAATTTTCAATAAATTTCGTGACTAGACACATAAATAAACAAGATTGACTAGAGAAAACAAATTGACTAGCCGAACATCCTTCGATTTCATTAAAGATGGGTTCGAAATGAACAATTTAAGTCTATCCAATAATATAAATCACTCGTTCCCGATTATTCCTATCTCATTAATTAATTATTGGGCAATTCGAATAGTAAAGTTTTATTTTTATTTTACTCACGCTACTATTATTGCAGATTCGTCCCCACCTATTTACCGGAAACGGATTAGATAATCCGCTCCGATCCTACTTTTACAATATTTATCATACACTTTAACACAACATATACTTAATCAATTTAAATAAATTAAAACTATTGAATAGTCGACGATAGTTTTCAATTTTTTTTCCATAAACAATGCACAATTCAATCGCATTCTCGTGTTGTAAAGCCAAAGAATCGGAAAAAGCTGATCCATGCGGACGTATTTAACTTCAGATAAATAATAACATATGGAAAATTTAAATATATTATATTTATGGCATGGTTTTATATATTTATTTTTATTCTCCATCATTTTACACGAAATATTATATTTTACATATATATATTATATTAGATACACAAAATATCGTTTGATTTTATAGTCTTATTCATAATTAGTATTTGACGTTGAAACAACAAATTAAAAAATATATTAATTTTTTTTTTTTGATTTACAAAGTAAAACTACTTAAATTATAATTATTTTTAAGTAAATTCTATATATTTTCAATGGCCGCAAGAGCATGGATAATTATAAAAATAAATAAATTTACCGCTACATACAATCACGTTACATTTTTTTGTTATCTTAAATATACATATCAACATCGACTACTAAATATAATCCTTTTTTTTTAATATATTACAATTATGTTATCGACTATTTGTGCTACGGTGTAAATTCAGTATTTATTAGCGCAATGAACACAACTTTGATAGTGCTTCGACAATCGTTTGACGTATCAAATGCAGATTAAAGACCGATCGCGGATGTTTACCATAATTACATATCAATCTTTCGAATTGAAATCAGTCAACATTGGAATGTATGTACATACAATACAAGAGGAAGAACCGGACGATACAACGCCCGACATACATATATTACAATTTAAACAACCTTTTTTTACACGGGGGTATATTATTATATTTAAGTAGAAGTCTTTTGTGCGCCTTTCGTTTAAAACAAGTACGGAATATAGTCTTATTGGCCTTTCACGTGCAAGTTCCCGGCGGGAATCGTCGGAGGAACGGCACTCGATCAACGCGGGATGATCGTCCGCGTTAAAGGTGCGTGAAAGGAATAATTCCGCATGTTTCAAAGGCTTGGGTCTACGTGCACAGGCCCGAGTTGTCCATGAGGCTGCGGGCTAACATATCGGCGGCCGTGAGGTCCGTGACTTTGCCCTCGAAGTGGCCCCTGACGTGGAACATGAACTCGGCCTTGCCGGCGAACTCCTGGCGACACATGAGGCACAGGTGGTGGCCGTGGTGGTGTGCGTGAGCGGGGGCGTGGGCGTGCAGGCCGCCGTAGG
The DNA here is from genome assembly GCA_022495035.1 of Philopotamus ludificatus. NCBI lineage: Eukaryota > Metazoa > Arthropoda > Insecta > Trichoptera > Philopotamidae > Philopotamus > Philopotamus ludificatus. The sequence continues at coordinate 33,349 of JAGXCT010037074.1, read as the reverse complement.
GCGCCGCCCCGCCGGGGAAGTAGGCGGCGGGCGCAGCCCCCTGCTCGCCCGCCCCGCCGCCCCCGCCCCCGCCGCCTCCCACCGACGTGGGCACTCCCAGCCCCAGCGAATGCCCGTTCAGCAGCGTCTGCTGGCCCTGGTTGTGATGGTGCAGCAGCTGGAATTTTTCCTGTTTACACAAATGAAACTCTCTTTGAATTGAAAATTCAAAGTATTCCAAGTGCCGATGAGTTCTTAACGATAAAACAGCAATACTCAACCATTTATTCGGAATATACGCTCGCGGCGGATTGATTTCACGCTCCTGGAGAACTTTACCTTTTACTTTTGTTCCCAGGATGAAGCTGAACTTCATTCGAAAGTCGGTGCAAAGCCAACAAATGCCCCGTAGCAAAAATGGGGAAATACCGCATCGGACAGCATGGAGCAGGTCGTGACGCGCAACATCCAAGTGAGGACAGGACTATAGAACGTAACTGTAATCCTGATAGAACCCAAACATACAAGAAGAAGCTACAAGGCTTAACTATTTAAGCTTAGCCCTGAAACTACTGGAAAGAATTGAATTGAATCTTGATACTTTTTATTCCACGTCTTAGTATCATCGACGAGCTTTACAAACTATAGGACAGTTCCCATTCTACATATAATTACTTACTGGTAATGCTCGACGGTTCAGATTAAGTTAGATTAGTTTTGTAACGAACTGTATCGGTCCCACGGGGATATACATATATACATAAATACGTAAGTAGACCCTGACCCTTTGCTACCCGAAGAGCACAATGCAATCTCCGCTGGTCCTGTGCTTCATCAACATTTCAAGCTCCAGCAGAGATGCATTAGACTCAGCCCTGTGGCCAAGGTTGCGATGGTCTAGGTTTACCAGTAATATTGACAGTAATCGGACGTGATTAAGGCGGATTTGTATTTGTTTTAAAGTCTGATTGGATGCTAGGGACACCTCTGATAGAACACATAGTTCATAGTTCTGTAGAATCTATGGAATGCCTGATTCTTTTAAATAAACGATGACTTCTACGAGTGATAACATTCTAGACATAGAATTCTAGACATTTCTTTTTAAGTAAAGACAGAAATCTTATGCGAGAGAAAATAGAATAACAACTGCGATAAGCAAAGAAGCCCTCCCGACCTCGGTCGATGGTCGTCAGATTCAGAAGCTGGATTAATTATTGTATATGGGCTTCGTGATCTTGTTATAAAAAAGTCGAACCAAAGTCGAATGATTCGAAGATCTAGGTGAAGCATTAGGAAACTGATAGTGAAACTTAAGTAATGGGCCCCAAACCCACAAGGCACTCTATTTTTCCAAGATATCCTATAGAATCATATAGAGACGTCGAGTCGCAGATTGAGTATGACTGCACTAAACTACGAATATCACTGGAATACATTCAAGTCGAATTAAAACTTTTACCTGATGCGTTTGCTGTTGCGTCTGTTGGGTCTGCATTTTATTATCCTGCCCGCTGTTGTTGCTGCCCGAATTGACCGACGTCGGTGGATTGCCTCCGCCTCCCGACGAGCCCAAGACCATCTTGTCGCCGAGATGCGACTTGGCGTGCGCGGTCCACTCCTCCCTGGTCGAGAATATTCTGCCGCACAGCTCGCACGACCAGCTCAACACCATCGAATTGGTGCCGGCGTGATGATGGATTCCGGATTGCTAAAACAGAAAGAACTTACATTTGTATAATCCCATTCTTAAACGATCGAAAATAACCACGAACGAATCGCGCTCACTGCGACGGTCAATATATTCACCTGGAGTTGTTGATGCTGATGGTGCGTGTTGTTGGTCGCGTGCTGCTGCGGCTGGCCGGCGTTGTTGCCGGAGCCGCCCATGTCCGCCGGGTTCGGCTTGGTCTCCTCCTGCTGCTGCTGCTGCTGTTGCTGTTGCTGCTTTACTCCGTTGCCGTGATTCATACTTAGCGGTTTAACGTCCTCCATTTTTAAGGCTATCGAAGAAAAATAGACATTCAGCGGAGTTTCTAATGCGCCCGTGAATCGGCTCTGGCTACTAATACCATCGTTTCCACCGTGTGCATACATCAAATACATATATACATGCGTTTGAAACGGACATTCATTTACCACAGCGAAGATCTGACATCAAATGCAAAAAATCACGACAAATGATGTGATGACAAAATTTGTCGGGATTTTGTTGCTGCCGATCGCGACTACCAGTGACGATCGGCAGTGGTGATGTCGGATTTTCCCTGCGATCGAGTTCTGTGGAGTACTTACGTGCGACTGTTATTGTTCTTTTTCCTAGTGGCGCAATGTTCGATGGGGTGAGATGTTTTAGTTTGTTCATATGCAATACCAACTTATCGCGTCGCGCGAAAGCCTTATTGCATACTTCGCAAACATATGGTTTCTCACCTAGAAGATAAATACAAAAAAAATAATCAGATGAATGATTTACACGTGATAAAATAATACGAGAAAATGGATGCGATCTACATGAAGAAGATATATGAATAAAAAAATGAATATATAAATAGATGAACGAACGTGAAATTATGATGCAACGAGTCAGTTACGTGATACAGAAATTAAATTAAAGCATGAAATGCATATTCACAATGCCTAATTGGGTTTTAAGGCCAAATCTATTGAACTATTACAAAATCCATTTCCGCTCTCTCCATCCGAACGAATGTATTTTTAAATACCTGTATGTATGCGCATATGAATAGTTAATTTATCTTTTCTCGCTAATCCTTTTCCGCAAACCGTGCATTCGAACGCCTTATTTCCTGAAAAACAAATCGTTTAATATTATTTCACTCGAATCAGACGTATATTAATATGGGTTTTTTTTCTATTATTTACCGTCGTTATTGGAACTGGTGGGCTTGGGATTTGAGTTGTGTTTTCTGTGCGTATTTCCCTGAAGAGCTTTAAGTCTACTAGCTGGATTCATTGAGCCGCCTTCGGCGTATGGTTCAGTGAATGGTATCAGATTTGGTCGAGGAATATTTGATGTCACTTCGGGAGACCTGAAATTTATTATTGTGTTAGTATATCGAACGAATGTATGTATTAAAGCGTCATTCAAAATATATACCAGCTCCCAAGACTTTGAAGTACCCTAACGCCTCCTTCATAGCCCAAACCGACATCGTCCGGCACTGTAAACGTGCTATCTGTTGCTCCGGTGCTTGAACTCACTTGCGGTACCTAATGACATATAAATCAATCAATACAACGTTATTTAAATATCGGTTATGTAATAATATATAATGTGAGCGTCTCAATTTCTAGGATTTTCCAAAACCATACGATTAAAATTAATCAAACGATCGATTCCAAACGTTCAATCGAACCCGATAGTGCACTTGTTGCAGGTTATTAGGTGGTTGACTGTGTTATTTGTGTATATTTGATAAGCACGTGGTGTGTAGTACGGGTTCCAGTGAACTGGTTTGGGTTCAGGCAGGCTTGGATCCCCCTCGGGGGCTCCAAGGGAGGTAGTGCAGGGGGGCGCGACCTTGATGGGAGATCCGACGGCGCTGTACTGGTGGTGGTGGTGGGCCGGGGGCGCGGGGGGCGCAGTCTCCCTGCGGGCCGCGTGCGCCGCCGCCGCCATGTGCTGCTGCACCGCCACGTGCGCCTCCAGGTACGCCGTCTTCTGGGCCTCCGTCATCTTCTCCATGTTCACAGTACCGTCCTGCAACAGGCCAACATCCACATTAATCCACAGTCAACGACAAACTTACCAAATCGAGTATATGTAGTAAAAAATATCCAAATATGCCTCAAATTTAATAAAAATAAAACCAAATGCATTATTATAGAAGAGCCACGCTGGGAAACAGATCCATCTTCAGAAGCATTTAAGTGAAGAATCATCTCAAGTTAAATCAAGGTCAAGTTCTACAAAACACCGATCAGGCATGTTCTGTTGTTTTTCTTTATTTCTGTTCCCGTGTCATTGCCACCCGAAGGACCCTACTTTATCACCGATTCTGACCCACCTTCATACAAGCCCCAGCAGAAACGTTTCCGACACAACCCTGTTAACGTAGTCGTGCCAGCTACTCTCTCAGTTACCTGAGCTCATCTATTACAGAATAGGTCGCCAATCGACGGTTCCCGATACCCTTCGGTCGATCGTTACGTTACTTGAGAGTTCAGATCGATGACAAATTGGACATGTTACGAACACACGATTCGAGCGGCTGAAAAGGTGGTCAACACTGCCACCGCTCTCGCGAGACTCATGCCAAATCTGGACGGCCCAACGCAGAAAAAATGACTGCTCTACGCAAACATCGTCTAGTCCGTAGCCACCTATATGGGCTCCAGTCGTTAAGATTGAGAGAACAAGGAAAAATTCTGCATATTCACGGTGTCCGAAATCGTACTTTTGGTACTAGTCTACCTGGTAGTGCAGATCGACAATCAATAGACCCGCATTATGGAGAGCAAATGGTGGTTTTTGACTATGCTAGACTCGAACCTGTCTCGACGAGGAACGAGCAACAGAACAGTGCGCGTTTTCAGCTAATAGAAAGGTAGCAGAATCGCTTGGATGACGACACAGAGGGAAGAACGGTCCACAGTCTAACTCTAGCGATCGAACCCTGTTTAAAACACGAGTGCTTCGAAAAGTACCTACACTAAATCGAAGAGGAGGCTACCCCGAAATGTCACGAATATGGAAGCAATACATAAAACTTCTCCTAATCAAAGACCAACAGTGGAAGATGATAATCGCATTTGCAGGGGTAGCAATGCTTATAAAATAAAAAAGAAAAAAGAACGACTTAGATAGTCGCCAAGAAACAGTAGTAGCCGCAGTAGGACGCCAAGAAACGACGACAGACGCGAGGTAGTAACACCCAGAAGACAGCCACTAAAAGTGCTTTGACGTAAATCCAAGAGGTAGTTACGAAATGGAAGAGGGGTTTTAGCCAGTAATAATCCGACACTATCCCCTGAATGAAGGTGTTAATGAAGATTTCCCCTACTCAAGTTGTCTTCGCGAATATTGTAACAATACTTTGATGCGGGTCCCTTATGGGATATTTAGACTTGAACTAGAATACGGAAAATGGCGTCTCTGATACAAGGAAGAGCTTTACTAGATTTGCAAAGGCAAACAGAGGGTAGCTTTCGTCGAGATGGCCAGACTTCTGTTCTTGGAGAAGAGTAAGATCAAAATTGAACTGATTTTACTCTATACAACAATACTGTTGCTTAGTAGAAATTAAGCAAAAGCAGAAAGAGAACAGGTATAGAACAGAAATACATAAATCTTTAAATAGATCTATTTCTCGGTTAACTATTGAAAAATTATCGCATGTCCGTAATCCACAGTAGAGTGGCATTAAAAATCTAATACAATAGATTTTTAACACTACATCCTAGAGATATTTCACCATGAATCTTTTCAGATCCATGGAGTACACCATGAGGAAAAAAACTACAGAATGAGAAATAGTAAGAATAAAAATAAAAATCTTCATCCACCTAATGTATTTAAAGTAAGGAGAAGGATTTATTCCTGCCTCACTATCCTCAACGATATTCAGAGCTTACACGGTTGCAAATCTGCACATTTGCATAAAATATGTACAGCTTAACTTGGACCATATAAAAAGTTTTTACTGTACAATACTTGGCACGCATAAAAGAAATCTACGTAACAGCACCAAGGCTATAAGGCACCTTGAATACTATTATTCATAGACATGGCACACCATATGCGTGAGCACTGTTCCAAAATTGCTGTCGAACTTTATCCTTGAATCTAAAAAAACATGTCAATGTTATTAAAAATACAGAAGCTAACGTAACGAACGTAGCTTTAGATTAATTTTATAATATTATTGAAGACGGCATATTTATACAAGAATAAAAAAAAACTCCGTAATCTAGGGAGTATGACCTGATTTTCAGAAAAGTGGAGTGTGGGAGGGGAGTCGTATGGTGCGAGGAAAACCAGGGTGGGCAACCTTCACTCTGTTGTTCAGAGATTGACCTTGAATACACTTTAAGCTCAATTGCATTGATTAACGCAAATGAAGTAAACAATCAACTGAAGATATATAAAATAGACATAAGAACAAATGAATATCAAAACAAGTTAAATAAGCCTTTTATTTTCAGAATATTTTAACGGCCATTTTAATGTGCGATAAATTAACCGTGGTCGTTTGTCTGCATTTAAAGCATACGTTTACTATAAAAGCATGATATATATATATAGAAAATATAGAATTTAAATGTAAACTATCAAATTATAGAAATGAATAGATAATATTTGTATCATCTCAGATGTTTTGATTATAATGTTTAGCATCCCTTCTAGTCACGTAGCCAAATTACGATATACAGACAAGTAAATTTGTGAAAGTAAATGAGAATTTGAATTAGAGATAATTAGTAAACATTTGACTAAATTAATAAGCTTCACAAATGCGTCATCACTGTCTGGACGTGAAATCGATATCCACGAGATTAAAATTTCCATACGAAAAAATGTATATAAAGAGGTCGTCAAAGAGATTTTTTTTTTAAAAAAAATTGTATTTTTTCATATATTATCTACGTCCAAGAATTCAATAGTCAATTTCCAACATTTATTTGGGTTTAAAAATCGTAATATTCCAATTTAACGAGAGTATATAGTCTATCGGGTATTCTTAGAATACTGACAGACTATATACTCTCCCGTCGACAAGATCGCGATAGGCGAAAATCAGCGGGGCATTTAAAAAAAAATTTTGGGACATAGTATGGTAGTCGATGTCTAGCAGCTCTTCGTTAGTTAGACCCCCACCGTGTGATTTCAATTCAAATCTGAATATCATTTACATCAACCTTCGATGCCTTCAAAAATGGCTATTAGACCAATGTTTTACATTATTTCAGAATTTATTGTAATAACCTTTTACAACCATCCTTCATACTCGAATAGATTATTTCATTCCATGTTTCATGGATTATATTATATTGTTTTCACCAATTGATTTATAGGTGTAAGATGGATGTGGTATTCGGAGGTAAGAATACGACGGGAAATCAGTGCAAAGAGTCTCAAGTTCCAAAAGAAGACCTCGCGTATTTTCCAACACCAAGAGAGCTTAAATTACGACTTCAATATTTACTCACTAGCTGATTTACCAATCATTTTAGGGATATGCAAGATCGTTTTCTTAACCGATCAAACCAACCTTTGCTTCCTTTAAAACTTTCTTCTCCATTTAGGGACTTAAAACGATCACCAAGATTGATTTGGTGTTAGATTTATCTATTATGCATATATTATATATATGCTATTCGATAGTTTAATATGTTTTTTAAATCAAAAAACTTGCAGTGGATACCTTTGCCTTCTACACCACAGTAATTTTTATATTGAGATACGCTGCTGCCTGCTTCTAGCTTACGTCTTAGCAGTTCGATTTTTTGTAAAATGGGGGAGTCTAGTCTCAGTTCCGCTCCCCTGTCGACAAGCGTCACTCAGAATTCCAGGGAGGTCAACTCTACGAATACGATCTTCGCTCTGTCGCGGCAAACGTCTTGTTCGCGCTAAGCAACGAATCATTCTCTATTTTGTTGAGAGCATTTTTCGAAAAATGCATCATTGTAATAGATTGATCAGGAGCTTCTCTGGAAACCGTTAAACGCCGCATAATTAAATACGTTAGACATATCTTTCGAGGAGCGAGTTTTAACAAATATATAAGTGGAAGATAGACGGGGATTTAGCAGAAAGAAGCTATCGTGGCTCTAAATTGTTTGAGAAGGAATTATTCTAGCTCGAGTAGGCTATAAGAGTAAATCGCCCAAGTAATCCGATACATGATTCGTATTGTTGCATAGCAACGATTGAACAATACCTCGAGGGTCTGGTGGGCATTGCCAAAATCTGCATTTTCAAAAGACGTCTAGTCAGATTGCGCATCGATTCGAGTGGCAGAAGGGGCGATTTATAAATAAACCGTGTTTATACATCCCCCGCCGTCATGCCGGAGACTAAATTGTGCGTGATCGCTTAAAATATCGCCGGCAACGAATCCACCCCCGACCCCCACCGCCGCGAGATAGGGGGCCGAGGGACCGTGACGTCACAAGGGTGCATTCAACCCTGCGAAAGTGAAAACTCGATATCGAAATAATTCGGCTGCAATAAAGCACACCGGCCAAAGACAATGCGCATGACGGCGAGGGGGTGACCGGTCTACGCGCGGCCCACCACGCACCGGACAACATGTGTGTGCAGACATCGACAATAAAACAAATATAAGAGAGAAAAAAAAATACATATATTTAACATAAACGCGTAATAAAACGTGTATAAATTCGACCCCCGACGCATTTAATTAAAATCGAAGACGCTCACTTATACAAACACACACCGACCCCCGTTGCCAGGGGCTGCTGCATTAACATATATGAATATTCAGAGAGTTCATTGCTTTCGATTATTACTATTACTATTATTGTCGTTATTAATTATTATTTAATAAAATAATATCTATATTAGTAACGTCAGGCGTTTGTTAATAGTTTCGTATAAACAATAGCAATGATTTTGGTAAAGTAGACGTAAAAACTCACCCAGTAATGCATGGTGGCGTCCGCGTTGTTGTTGTTGTAATGAAAAATTTTGATTTATTTTTGCGAATGCACGTCGTTTGCAACGAAAGTGATGGCGAGTGTGAAGCGGATCACATCGGTGTGCACGGTGTCGCCGGCGTCGAATGAGCGTCGTCGCGCCAGGAAGCGCCGATCCAAAGAGATTTCCACGAGGAGCGGCGGCGGTGGTCCGCGAGGAAAAACTCACTGCGGTGCATCGGAGGTCGAGCGGGGAAAAGCGGGGATGCTTGTAGGGGCGGGGGCGGAGGGGCCCCTGTCGCGCGGGGGACCGGGCCAACCCTCTCTCCTGTCTCTGTCGGCCTCCTCATCCCGCTCCCCCACTCGCCATAGGGACCTTCGAAGCCTCATAGAGTAACGCGGTGCGAATGGCCCGCTGCATTCGCTCTGCATCGATGCGCTCACACGCGGAGAAATTTCCAAATTTATTTATTTTAATTTCATATTTCAATATTACTATCTCTCTCATCATTTATATTTATTATGACAATATTTTAAATATATAAATAATAATTAAAAATATTTTATCGTTCCCTGTTTAAGATATTATAATATCTTCTTTTTCTCTTTCTTGTTAAACGCATATTATTATTCTGCGGGGGGTTTAAATGACTCGCGTCATATCCGAGCTGAGTGTGTGATTGGGCCGCGCGTAGTAAAAGTGAAAAGGGAGGCCGGGCCGGAAGGCTGGCTGGCTTGGACTCCGATCGATAAAACTTTCCCTTTCGCCACCCCCGTCTGCCCCTGCGCCCGCCCTCCTCCCCCTCGCACTCACCTGCGCGGAGCTGAGGGCCCCAGCGGCCCTGCAGACCTACGACACCCGTGCATTTCGGCGAGCGATGTACTTATCACATTCATTTGTTAAGCTAAAGTTAAATAAGAAAGACTTGAAACAAAAAAGGTGAAAAGAAAATATTGCGCGTATTAATAAAGCAATTATTCGCGAGGAAAGAGGATATCATTTCTATAGCGCGGTTTTCTATAACGAGTGATACAGTCCCTCCTATACTACCTAAAAATGAACAGGAGCATTTAGAAATATCCAAATAAAAATGATAGATGTATGGATTTCGTTTAATTTACAAAATTAAATTAAACAGCTCTGCTCCAAAATTTTGTATGGGTGCTTAGTATTCTATATGGCGGGCTTCTATAGCGTGGTTCCGATCTCTGCACTATACGACTGACTGTATTTTCATTTTTTTACAAGGTAAACAGAAATGCGTCTTAACCTTACTTAGATATATAAATTAACATATTTATTAACCGATCTCCGTCACGCGGTTCGAAAACAACTACGTCATCCGAAGGGGGTCTATTTATAATGGAAAATAGACCCCAAGCATTTCAAGTCTTTTTTGACTTTAAAAAAAATGGATTATTCTATGAATAAAAATAATTATTCATAATATGCTTCATAAATTGGTGGATACTTTGGATTTTTCTACTGATTAACATGTCGGGTAAATGACATGCACACTCGGCGATGTCCGCCCCAGATAGAGGATTCTACGGTTTCAATCGCACTCGGCACATCGTACCGGACGCGAGCGAGAAATAGCATTGCATTAATTTTCATTCTTGACAAATACAAAAAGTTTGGAACATGTAGGATTTATATTAAAAGAGTTATTCGAGGAAAATCAAAAACTTGTGGTCCCCAATAGACCCCATCGGCACGTCTAGGTTAATAACGATAATAACGTAACGTAAATAAGTCCCATTGTCTTTCTATGGTAGTACACGTGTCCCTGGCGTACTTTACATTTGTAGCCATATTTAAAGCATACTTTATTGTTAGCATTTTGTTGAAAAATATCTAAAAGTATTGACCGAAAATATCATCTGAAGGAGCTAAATACTATATCGAAGATTGGAAAAATTGCTGGCATAAATGAATGATATTTTTTAAGGGACAATTAATATCGCTGAATAAATAAAGATATTTCGAGAAAATTCCGAAATCCACTTATTTTTTTTATTAAACCTCGAATATGCATATATCATATAAAATGGGATAAATAAGTTTATGGAGCTCAAAATATACAAAACAAGATTTAAGATCAATGAGCTACATATACAGTATATATACAATAAAACCTCGATATAACGGACGAACGCGAAATGCGAACGAGGGTAGGTTTACCCAATGCAAAAGTTAGGGGTTATTTAAATAAAATCTTCGATTTTACTATATATGCTAATATAAATCCATAAACGAATATTTTTACGGAAAATTTACTATAATTATATGGAATTACATACATATATCTAAAAAAATTATGTTAAAAAACATCATATTTATTCACCTTCGAATGATATAAACAAGAGACAATGACATTGTGACTAGACTTTGATGTTCGATGTCGATATAGTTTTATATATTTTTACTGTATAGTAAAATGTATGAGTGAAGTTTAAAATGATTAAATATTTACATAATCGTTATTCAAATAAGTGAATCGCCGTACAAAACAAATGAATTAAAAATCCGCCATCTTGTTTGATCGCACGAATACGACCGAAGGCTCACGGAAATAATAATCGCATCGGCCGCAACAAAAATTTCGGCGTCCATAATCTGCATTCGTACACGCGAATAAATATCGAAGATTTGACGTCGAAAAATCGCAAATCTCCAAGGACAAGCCCCAGTGTGTTTGGAGGTCGCAAAAAGCCGAGGCAGACCCCATAGAATGAATGATGCGCAGAAGGAAGGTGAAGGGTACGTCGGGGGGCGAACCGTCATGTCACAGCTTCGGGTCAATGGGTCCCAACCGACCCTCAAGGTCCGCGTGTTAATTTTTTCACAAATAACATAATATAATATATAAATAAATTTACGTCGTCACGAACGTAATATAATCAATAGCGCGTTTTATTTTAAAAGCAATACGCGCGTATTACAAAGAGGCCATTTAAATTGTTCCGGAAAATGTATTTGAATAATAAAATATATGTATATAACACTGGAACTCAATTTGGGAGTTTTAACTTAATCATATATCGCTATTGAAGGAGTCGGCCGGCAATAATTTGAGTACAGTCAATCTAAAATAAACTCGGAGAATATAAAAAAATATTTTATATTACCAAATCAATACGCAAATCGAAATATATTGATTTTAATTAAATTGCATATACGATGCGGACGTTATTAATAAAAAAATATTTTGAAAAAAAATCAATTTATTATTAATATGGATTAATGGCGTATTTTCGTATGCATCCGATCGCTTTTCCATCGGATACGCATGCAAGACGCTTCCGCAAAGCCATCCCTTGGTCCGGATCAATAGCGGCGCTCTACCCCCTCCACCGGTCCCGTTTCCCCCCCTTCGCCTCGCGACCCTTGCCGATGCAAGTGCCGATCATGCGTGTACCAAGCATCTCGCACTTCGCCTACACGCATCAACGTCTACATCATACAATGCATCCGATCTTTAAAATTTATACAAAAATGCCAACGAATCTTGATGCCAGAAGACGTAGAAATATATTAATACGAACATACCTGAAAATTTATCGTCGACGTGACCACTCGCATCGATTCTGCATAATTTCTGAGAACCGTGTCGGTGCTGAGACAATTCTGACGCCATTCGAACAGTTGTTCTAATCTTGTGACACAACGTTCGCAAATTTTCTTCGGTAGAAAGTCATCTTTCGATATCTATAAACGAAAAAACAACAGTAACAAACGTCCGCACATATTTTTTGATTAAAACTAAAACGCCAATACTTACTTTCGACAAAAAAAAATAATCATAAAATCATATTTAAAGCTATTATTTGACCCATTTGTTGCAAATCCGAGATTACAACGTTCATATCTAGACTTCACCCTAACGGTATAGGGTCATCCGGCTGTCCCCTTCGATACTACACCAATAAGGGGTCCCGTGTAATTCATTAAAATAAATTATCTCGACAGGTATCGCAATAATATTTTGACAACGTGCATATTCATATTAAAAATGTTAATTTTTTCATATTTTTTCCGAGAACGAATGGCGCGATACAACAATGGAGTCGTCGATTGATAATTTTTAAAGGAATATTTTACTAAATCCGATCGCGGTTAAGGTCAGCGAACCCTCCCCGAGTGATAGTGGAATCAGCGGAGTAGACGAGGGGGAGGTTGGCGAGGGTGAGTCACTCTCGCCACATGTGCTGCACCCCCATCTAGGGGAGACACTATTCAAATCTTGGATCTTTCAATCAACCACTCATTCATTGCATATCATATGCAACACGCACACTTGCAATATATAAAACATTAAAAAATATCATTAAAAATATAATTTGTAGATAAAATGTATAACAAACGGGGACACGGATAGACGTGTGCTTTATCTACATCCCCCCATTCCAATTTAGAATATATATAAGGGGTTATTCTCCGCATTTATCATTTTAAACAATGCATATCCGATGCAATGTATCGCATTCGAGATCGATTTTAATGCGTATATCTGAAAATTACATAATACGCGATGCGTTTCAGCGTAATTTTACATAACACGAGGCACGGTTATTGAACTGTTTTATTCGTTTCGACGGTCGTATCGATTTGTAGATAATGTTGCTTATCTCGTCGCGATGTCAATGCGCATAATATGTATTTAAAAAATGGAACAATTCACATTTGACCCAATTACACGGTTTCGATCGATTTTTTCGGTGATACGCGGAGGTTAAATTTCAGCCGCATCGAAATCGTGCAGATACGACCCGATCGAGCGAGCTAAGGCGCATAGTTACCATGGTGGGCAGACATGACCGGATCTTGAAGAGGATCTGCCTTTGTTCGCCGTCCTTGTCGAAGATGTGGAGGCGCGGGCCGCTCTTGAGCGAGCAGAGGCGGCAGAGGTCGGTGAAGGCGGTGAAGTTGAGGTCCTCCGGCTCGGTCATGGCGAAGCACCTGATGAGCAAGTCGAGCACGCACGAATTGTCCATAGGGCCCGCACTGCCGGCACTGGCGGTGCTCTGGCACTCTGGCACTTCGATAGTCCTGCACTCCTGCACTCCTACACTCCTGCACTCCTGGCCGCGGCTCGGCACTGCTCACGTGCCGCGCGCTGTTTGTTTACGCGCCGGGCGCGCGCCGGCCATTGCCGTCCGGGGGCGCAGGTCCGCCGCCGTATCGACCCCACCCCCACCCCCGCCCACTGCCACCGCCAGCGCTTCTCAAACGGCCCGCCCTAGCTCTCGCCACCCCTCGCTACAGACTCTTTATATGCGCTCGGTGCGTTCCGCAGAAGATCGTACGAGAAATCGCGTCTTTAATACTATGACGTGACAACAATAATTTGTCGCTATGGTCGTATGGCACGTGTGAGGTGACAAGACGAATCATGTCGAAACTCGCCGTCTGTATCACTAAAATAATGGCGGAAAGCTTTTTTGGTGAATTGCAATACGTATAGTCAACCCTCCTATAGCGCTTATTGCGCCGTGTGCGGCAATCCCTCCTGTAGTGCCTCCTTCTAGATCACAGCTTTCTGCAAAACGCTAAATATTCAAGGAAAAATGACATATTTCGTAAATATATAATATATTGCCGCCCTAAAACCAATATCCGTCAAGGTAAACCAAAGGAAAACATCGTTATCATTATCATCAGTTGCCAGCCATTAGATAACCACTCGCTGGGCATATGGACATTACAAGGCTCTCGAATGGTTCTAGGCCAAAGGAACCCGAATATCACACGTGACGTGAGGGCTCCTCTTTTGTTTCCATACCGTGGGGACCCAAGAGTTTAATGTAAAGTATCTTTTACCACTGTTGGTATCGGATTTTACCCTCCTGACTTTGTCCAGGCAAGTAAGAGAGGGTTTGCCTTGGTATTCGTTTTCTTCTTCTATATGCGTCAACTGCTTATATGGACATCGTATATGTAATATGGTGTACGTACAAGGAATAAATATACCAGTTGAATTTAGGTAAGTAGCTTGAAGAAGCAAGTAGTCATAGGGCACACCAAATTATTAATATATCAAAACGATCGCGGAATTCTCTAAAGCGCATTCTACTAGACGAATAAAGATTACTTCGAAAGAAACAACTTAAATCACTAGAGTCATGGAAAACAACTGCCATCCTCTTTCACTAAAAAAGAATCCGGAAGACAGATGAACGTCTTATTTTATTATGTAAAATAAGTACATCTTGTCCATGAGGGATGAATAATGATTATATTTCATGAATTCATTACAAGATTGAATTCATGGTATCATACAAAACACGGGATGTCACAAAAAAATTATACCCTAGTACCAATTACTTGAATTTACTACAATAATCTATTGCGATTTAATTCCCAACAGAACGGAGCATCTCCACACTGCCATCGTGATGTATTAATTATATTTATTTAGTTGACTACGATGAATGGATGGGGTAACAGAGAGATTCTAAAGATGCAAGGGGAATAAGCCTCTCACACTAATATTCCCCCCCAGTGTCAAACTACGACACTGCTTAATTTTAATATTATTTCAAATGGGTTGAAATTTAGATTTTTTTTAAATTATTTATTCAACGAAGGATAGATAAACGCGTAAAGTTACCTACATAAATAGTTTTATAAAACATTCGGAGGTAATGGGTATCTTCCTCTTACATACCCCCTGGATAAAGTATAAAGAATTATTATAAAGAATTCCCTCAATTCATAGTTTTCGTCAGACACCTATCCGACTACTAACTTAGCTCAGTCGCGGTTAACTTACATTATCGAAATAATATCCAAACTGTGTATACATTTTTTTGGGTCACCTGTATTTAGAAATACATTAGAAGAAGTATTTCTAAATATAATAATTAATTAAATCCATCATATAAAATTTGATTTACTCTCTGTACTGTTTATTACATATTAATGTTATTCAAAAATTATATAAATAAATAAGTGTGTAAAGTAATAGAAATAAAATGAATTATGAAGCCTTTCCCACAGTTAGACATTCGCTAAAAGCAGTGATAACGAAAGCATTCCTTCAGAACTGGATAAAATGTTTCCATTTGATGATTCAATACCACCCCTGCCTTCTACAAAGTCTACTCAGTTTAATTCGGATCAGGGATTTGCGAATCTGACACGCATACATATATTATTTTATTGAAAAAAAATCCAAAAAATATATAAATACGTAATATATTCACGCACACGTAAATATATAATGGCAATGCGGTAAATCAAAATTACTAATATAAGAAATCATATAAAAAAATAATAATTAACCCAATCGATTGAATGAATGAGCTTTCAATCTCTGCGCAGAGTCAACGTAACGCAATTAGCCGATTCTTAATTAACATTCGATTGACATTTCCAGTCACAATTTTCTGAAATACGAAGCCTATATAATTCACAAATTAGTCGATCCTTCATTGACGTCATCACGGTCATCCATTTTGTGGGGCGACACACGTCACGTACACGTGTACGCTTCACATATCGGCGAAAACTATTTTTTTATTAATGCGAAAAAAGATGATTGATTGTATCGATTGTACCAACGTAGTACTTCAGGTGAGCTGGTGCGGCGTATCGAAAACAAGCAATACCGCACATTGTATCGGAAAACTCGGAAAAGCAGGCGTCGTCACAAATTTTTAAACAAAATTAAAACACTAATCACAACAAAACAACGCATTGTTCGGTTATGACAATATTATGACATATTCTGAATTTTATTATTCATTTGTTTGCGATGTTAATATTTGAATTATAACTGATTCGTGTACAGGTGTAACCAAATATTTTGCGATTTCGCGTTTTTGGTCTACTACCCCTGTTCGCCGTTTGAATAGATTGTTTTCCAATACTCCTTACGCAAGTTCCAATTACCAATTCCGAAGGTAAAGGCCGTTTAATACGTACCACCATTAAATACATAGAGCTGTAGAATATGGGATTAGATCCTGTCACCACGGCAACCGACCGAAATCCAAACAAAAGTCAATAATCCCATTGGGGATAATGAAAATAGCCAGTCAATTTTTGGCTTCGCATAAAGCCACATCGATACCACACAATGTCCAACTCTAGAGTGTCTTCGGCGGCACATCGCAGTATTCGCAATCAAGTTGAGAAGACGCTGATCCTTATCAAACCCGAGGCGGTAGAACATGCGGGGGAGATTGAGGCGATCATCCTCGAAAATGGATTTGATATCTTAGCGGTAAATAATAGATTTTCATCTGCTAACTATTAATAACAGTTATGGCATACGTTTGAATTTCTAGAAACGCGTTGTTCATATGAAAGAGAGCGACATAACAAAACTGTACGAGGAGCATATTGGGCAGACGTATTTCCAAAATTTATCTGATCATATGACGAGTGATTCTGTTATAGCGATGTGTCTATCCAAGATGAATGCCATCTCGGATTGGAAGATTCTGATGGGACCATCAAAGTAAATATTGTTATCCATTTTTTGACGTTGAAAAAATCATCTCAATATTCATAAACCAAATCATAACTAAAGCATTTTAAGAAACATCTAATAAACAATACGTGCGAAGAGTTGTAGAATTATTTTTCATCTATAGAGTGATTAAAAAAAATATATTATTAGATACTTATAAAAAATAATATGTGACATGGAGATGCAGAGAATAAAGGATTTCATTAAATCTGTTTCATAAATAAATGCCCTTAATGATGATAAATAAATAATAATATATTAGATATCGAAAAGAACATAATTTTTTATTCAAAATACTGTACCTTAGCATTATTTTTTTGTATCATAAATTTTATTTTATAGTTAAGGATTAAATACCTAAGTCATTATCCACCGAAGAACAAAATATATGCTACTTTTTTCGATCAGTGGTTGCAGTGGCGCGCCGACAGTATCCGGCGCCTGTGTGCAGAACACTAATTGGAGCCCCTCTACAATATAAATATATTTAATCAATAGTTAATATTTTCCAATTTTCCCTCTCTTGGCGCCTCTCGGCACACCGAATCTTATGGCGCTTGTGTGCGCCACACAATCTGGCCATATGGACGGCGCGCCCCTGAGTGCTTGAACCATCAATGCAATTAAGGACATTTTCGACATTTAAGAGATAGTTCTCACAGTAAAAAGATGTCAGTTTTCATTCCAGTGATAGAAATTAAATGACACTCTTGACATAAGACTACAACCTATGAAGACACTGATGGTCTCATTTACTCGGCAAAGCATTGAGGAATTATCGCAGAATTTCGCATCTCTACGATACGTCGATATACATTTTAAATAAAAATTGGCTAGTTTTTACAAGAGGGTCATATAATTCCCAGAAATATTGCAAAGAGTTTTACTTAATGATGGAATATATTTTTATAATTATAATAAAATCTGTAACGTGGAAGCCTCGTGGAAGAATCCGGCTTAGCCGACCCGATTATTACCCGTGGATTACAGAATTACTAATTACAGAGAATTACAGAGTCGCCAAAGCAAACCGATTTTTCAGCTTTCCTCCAACGTTAGATATCTTTCTTTATTTTATACTATGAATTTCAGATCAATAGACATATATACATTGATTACCGTTTTGTTTCAGCGTATTGGAAGCCAGAGTTTATTGGCCGAACAGTATCCGTGCTAAATACGGAATATACAATTACGACGGCGAGGGTTACAAGAACGCGGTACACGGCAGCGAGGACACGGCAGCAGCAGCCCGAGAAATCAATCACTTCTTCCCCGAAAGTGAGTTTCGATACTGCGCAGATAATCGACGTGTTAAATTAATTCAATCATATGTTGCAGAGAATGACGGCATGCCTCAACAAAATAATAATCGCATAACGGAATATCTGCAAGCCGAGATCAATTCCACGCTAACGAGGGGGTTGAATGAATTATGCAAAGAGAAACCGTCGGATCCGATAGTGTGGCTCGCCGATTGGCTGTTGACGCACAATCCGAACAGCGACGTCGATGTCGATGAAAAGTTATTAGCTTCAGTTTCGGGCACGGTCGGCAGTTAAATATGAACATCAATAAAACCAACGGTTATAAACAGTATCCATACTTTATTCCACAAAAATCGTTACAAGTGTTCATATATCACAGTCTCTCGCTTAACAGTGTAATTAAAATTAACTCAATTTACTATTTTCACTCACGATATATCTTTTTTCATAATTATACATTTCACATTGTTTAGTAACCATGCATTTTAATATAAAATGTGTTCAATACTGAATCCGTTATGCAGATATGATCAATAAAAATCTATTTATAATTAGCAAGAATTGTATTTACAACAGGACAAAGGCGGTGTCATCTCTCAATCATTGTCAAATAAAATTTACAAATAGATTTAGGGTATTAGTAGTAACATATTCACAAAACAGAAAGCATAGAAACACTCACTTAATTATAATTATCAATAATAAAAATTACTAATTAAATCTCTTCATTTTTAAGATCTATACATTATAAACCGATATTATTAATTATAACTTAATATCTAAAAAGAAATAGTCTAGTTATATAAACGGGATAATGGAATATTTTTAGGCGCTGGTTGGCGGCTTTTCGCCTTTCCATACGCGCTCGCGACAATGTTGAAGAGCCTGAAAAATATAATAAAATCAATAACACGTCATATCACAAAGTGTTTCGATTAATAATATATATAACGTACATGGCACTCGTTGGCTTGTTCTTCGTTCTTGCACCAATAAGCAGGTCCCCACGTGCATTTCTTTGCACCGAGCAATTGTTCAGCTGAACGTTTCGTACGGCTCGTATTCGTGTCTTTAACGAATTCGACGTAACTTTGACCCTCCGTGCCGCAAATTCCTACCTCCCCGCATATTTTACCGCCGTCCACAAAATTGATTATCAAATTGATCATACTCTCTCCGTAAAATTTCATAATATTAATGCACTAAAAATAAATAACAATATAATAAACAAATAATATAATAAATAAAAATCGGATAATCAGTGGCGGATCACTTGAGGCCCCAAGCGTAATTAAATTTTGAGGCCCCCGCCCTCAAAATATTTTCACTACACACTATAATGTGCATTCGAAATGTTTTGCAATTTGAAATGTTTTGGATACATAATTAATTTCACATCGATTTATGTAAACAAAATTAATAATAAAAAAAGCCGTTTTGAGAGCTCAATTTTGAGGCCCCCCGCCTGGAGTCTCATTAATTCAGGGGGTTAGTTCCGCCACTGCAGGTAATAACGATTAAATAAAAATAATCATACTCTATCGAGATATTTTCCGGGGAGGGCGTAACACGTCTTCTCCGTGAGATGCTCAATGGTATGATCGACGTTCTTATTCTTCACAAGGCGTTCGAGAATGATGATTATCTGCTTGCATATGGTGCATTCGAATATGGAAACTGAAACATAATAAATTAACAATCGATTCAATAAAATTACATACGTAATTAAATTAAAAATTGCTCACCTTCAACAGTATTTTTCTTATCGTTGCAAATATTGATTGCATTGCACACCTCGGCCGGAGACAACTCTTGCACTAATAAAGTAATTACGAGATCGGCATATTTCTCTACAAAGTCATCGCATTCCTGTTTCACGTTCTTCGGTAAAATTTTGCATACGCCGTGCACAATCTTCTTGATTTGATCCTGCAATTATAAAATATGTTTAAAAAAATATTACAAACGATAATTAAAATTAAAATTAATGTTATTTACATCTGTGGCCTTGTCTTTTAATTGTTTATCGATTTGTGACATGATAAATTCGCAAATGACACATTGCGGAGTGGCATCAGTGGCTGACGTAGCTTCCGCATATATAAGTGGTTTTCCGTTGAAGGTATCATCGGGAATTTCATTTGTTGCTAAAAATAAAATAATATATTGAATAAAATAAAATTACATAATTAAAATAGTGTTTATTAATCGTACCGATTAATTTTCCGACATCGTACGATTTCTCGAGCATGGAGCTGGGGAGCATGGGTTTGCGGAAATTATTTCTATCGCCCATGAGTTGTTTATGTTTATGGAAATGATCTATCTTCGATAGTGTCGGCTTTTCGAACATGGAATAGTCCGGCTTATTATCTTCGCACAATTTCAAATATACGCACACTTCCTGTGGGGTGAATTCGGTGAGGAGCATTTCGATGAGCTCTCGGGAGTATGTGTCGACGAAATCGGAGCATTCGGGCCTCAACTTGGACGGTAAATAAGTGCAGAGCGTTTCTAGGGCTTGTTCGATGCTGGCTTTCGTCCTGTTGGTCTTCAGCATTGATTCCAATTGCTCGACGGCGAAAAGACATAGGGGACAATTCGTTTTGCTGTCGCTTCCGGTTTTCATCAGTACTTCGATTTTAGGCAGGTCTTTTTCACTCGGGCACAACGTTATGGCGGGACATACCTATAAAATAAATTTAAACCTGTGGCCCGCGGGCCGTATGCGGCCCGACACATCTTCTCGTGCGGC
>JAGXCT010037074.1:0-12235 GCA_022495035.1 Philopotamus ludificatus | reverse complement strand
ATAAAATAAATTTAAAAAAATTGTATCAAATAATATTCCATTAAAATTATTAATATTTATAAGCAAACAAAATATGACTTATTTATTTAACCCGTTGGCTGCTACGAGTTTCGAGCAAATATAAAAAACAACATTTTATTGTCATTTAGCAGTAAAAGGGTTATGAAAACGAAACTTTTACTTATTTATCTCGATTTTTTTCAACATCAACGCATATTAACAACACAAGTTATTGACGAGAATGAAAATTTGATTATTATTTTCTCAACAGCGAGTCAATTTTGTTCGAAACATTACAAAAATTTCTCACTACAGATTTTTTTGGTAATGCGTTATTTATTTTCGAGTCCACGTGTGTGGGTTAATCTTCAGACAGTAATACTGAAACCATATAAAATGATCATTTAACTGTTTCAGTGCTGAAGCATTATATTGGGCATATGCTAAAAATGCAGAGCAAATAAAATACGAACGTTGAAAAAAAATGGTATTATAAAAAAATATTATTAAATTTTTTTTACTGCATTAAAAAATCTATTTTTTTAATAAAGCTAAATTAAGAGATACTTTCGCACGAGCGAGAAACATCTCAACGTCCAAACGATTATTAATTGTATTATCTGAATTATAGTTTAACGCTCCTATAGCGTTGAAATAGAGACCATGCTATAGAAACCTGCCCTACAGAAAACTAGGCAAAATATAAAATTTGTGAAAAGGTTTTTTAACTGAATGAAATTAATACATCAAATAATTTTCAGTTCACATATTTTAAATGACCTTGCTCTATTTTTCGTCCCGTTGATGGGGGCGTGTTATATTTTGTTGTCAACCAAAGAGCATTGACCTTTATTTCGCGTGGCAACGTATTACATATTTACAAAATATGTAATTTGACCTTGAAAATTTAGAATTTCGTAGAAAATAGCTCTCTAGAAAGAAGCATTATAGGAGGGACAGTATAGTACACGCTATAGAAAACCGCTCTATAGCAGGAAGCGCTAATATGAGGGTTGACTGTATATGAAAAGCAAAGTCAAAAAGATATATAGGTTTCGGAACAGAAAATAATATTGATATAGATTGCTAATCTTAGCTAAACCTACACTTAAAGTCACTCGGTCGACCTAAGACCATTTGACTCCAAAATATGAAAACAATAAAAGCATTTATTCACCAATCGCCATGGAATTCCACTCATTAAGCCTGAGTTTGAAGTAATTAATATTAAAAAAAAACCCATAAAGCCGAGAAATTTCTAAATAGCATCATCTTCGAACTTTTGTGGATTTAATAAAAGAATCAGATAGGAAATCGAAAATATTCCATCCAAGATGACTTTGAAAGTGACGTCAGAAGATGTATTGTTAATGATGTTAAAAAAATTGTCTGATGATATTTTCAAAAGCCGTTAAAAGTAAACTAATTTTATGTACTGTTCATAAATATACATTTTTTTCAAATTAAATTTTATATATTATCTATATTCCTGCAAGACGGAATGTCTTTGACCTTTGTGTCCTTTGTCTACAGACCAATCCTGTGTCTGTAGGCAAAGATTCATTTATTTTATCGGAATAAAGAACATAGTCACTGCTATGATTAATAATTCGTAATGTTTTAAAAAGGAAAATGACGTCGTTTCTCATACAATTATCATTTCTCTAATGAATATAATATATCTCTTACAATGAAATTATCTTAAAAAATGTATTTTTAAAGTATTTTATGAATAAAAATTCCAATCGATACAAACCAAGTCATAAAAATGGATGTAAAATTAAACTAACGGCAAACGATTAAATCTAAAACATAAAAATATTTTTACGTAGAAAAAAAAACAGATTTTAAGTATCGTATGATATGACTTATCTAACTATCTTTGAATAAACATTCGAGGGTAATCACCGTTTCTTTCACAAATTGATTATGGATGATTCATATGTTTATTTTAATAATTATTACCTGAGATGGATCAATTTCTTGAACGAGCAACGCGATAACGGAATTGCCGTAAGCCTCGATAAATGACTCGCACTGACTTTCAACGGACGTTGGCAAATATTTGCATGCTTTCTCTACGGCCTCTTTGATTGCCTCCTAAAAATAAATTATACGTCAGCCATTTTTCAGATAATACAATAAAATTATCGAGTTTGACATCGTACCTCGTTGTGTGCATCACTTATTTGAGTTTGGACATAATGCAAGAAATACTGACAGAACGTGCAAACTTCGGAGCTCTGCGGCAATTGGATTGTCATCCGTTCGATGGGCAGTTGAATCAATTCCGGATGTTCGATCTTGACGTTCGACTGACTCTTCTTAGGAGTAGTCGGCTACAATTAAAAAAAATATATATATCGATTAATTAACATATATTACATATTTAAATAAAAAACTATATAAATATATATATACCTCATAGCTCTTGGCTTCGTCTCTACCGATCAACATTTCTTCGGATGGTTTATTCATGATTTTTAGTGCGAGATTTGCGACATTGTGCGGGATCAATGGTGCAATCGGTTCGTCCTTAAAATAATAATTTAATAATAAATAAGGAGACTCTAAATATTAATAAAATATAATTTTTACTTACGACTTGTACGCCTTTGGGGCAAATTCCAATCAAGAAGCAAACTGCGTTCGGATCCAATTCTTTAACTAAGAACGTGTAAATATACGGATAATATTCGTTTACTATCGAAAGGCATTGGCTGCTGAATGATCCGCTTTGTTTGCAAAGACCTTTAATAATAATCATAAAATTAGAATATATCTTCATAAAAAAAAATATGCAACAATTTAAATAATTACCAACTAAAACTCGTTTAAATTCTTCTTGTGTTGTGTTAGCAATAATAATATCTCGAGCGTGAATCACGAGTTGTTCGCATAATTTACAAGGAGTGTCATCACTAAAATAAAATAAAATAAACAATAAATATAGATATGGATAAAAAGTAATCGCCATATTAGTCTACGTACCCTTCGACTTCTAATCGGCCGACACTTCCCATCGGAGTGATTTCGATGCTCGTTGATTCCGGCTCGTGTTGATGGAATTTGTAAGCACATGTACCGGCAACGTGGCACACATTATCCGCATTTAAATTATCTTTAAGATGAGCGTACAGATCTTCATAATGAGAGAAAACGGCAGTGGAGCAAGCATCAGAGAAACTTCCCATTTTGCGACAGACCTATATCGATACGTTTATTAAAATAATCGATAAAACAATGCATATTTTTAATTAAACGCGGATATAACTTACTCGTAGAGAATTTTCTAAGAATTTTTCATAAGTGGTTTTATCGAAATTGTTTCTCATTTTTCCGACGACAGTATGGCATCCGTTGCACAACTGTACGTTTTTAGCCTTCTCGGATTTAAGTTGTTCCGCAGCCTTTTAGGACGAATATTTCATTATTATTAACGTAAACAAAATGCATATTTTAAATAATTACAATCGCTCACATGTTCGACTAATAATTTGTCGATTCTTTCGTTATTGCACAATCCGGCTACGGAACAAACGACTTGCGGGTCCATCTGCGACGCCAACGTATCCACTAACTCGGGTATAAAGTCATCAACTAAACTGATACACTCATTAGCGATAATTTTAATCGGAATAAACTTGCAAGAGCCTTCGAAAACATCCTTCAAATCTTGCTGTAATAAAAACATAAATCAAACAAAAATTCTATACAATAAAAATATTCAATCACAATACAATACCTGAGTCTCGTTACTCTCCAACTGATCGCGTGCTTGCTTCACCATATCGACGCAAATTTTACACACATCATCTGTATCCACGGGCACTATCTGCTTCTCCCATACCGACGTAATACAATGCTTCACCGCTCCACATCCTTTTGCGTTACTAAAATAAAATAATTCGTAAGTAAACGTAAAATATCTGATAAGTTTACTGACCGCAAGGTCAAATTCATATTATTTCGCACGTACGGCACATAAATAAAAAAATTAACGTTGCTATCCCGAAATTATCGAATCAAACCTAATGAAACAGATGTTGACACGGCCTAATATTATTAGAATTATTTTTTATTTATTCTCGTTTATAATTATAATATAAAATATGATACAAATATTAAAACTAATTCTAATCATATAATAATAACATGTCAATAACACATGTGATTGAATTTATGTGCTTATGCGTCATTTCGGAGATAAAATTCAAATAACACTGTTTATACAATTAATTCGTAAACATGTAATTATTGAATAATTAACAAAAAAAATAAACACACATCGTAGGACAATGAATGTCGTAGTTATACAAATTATTTGACAGTGGTCATCTTTTATATCATATATATATACAAATAATTGAATAATATAAATATTGAAATTCATAATAAATATTAAAACCGATAACGAGATGAATATAGAATAAAATTTATTAATTGTCGATTTTTTAATAAATTGATGAATTGATTTATTTCGCTACTACGAACATAGTTGATTTATTTTCATGTAAAAATTGATTTTCAAGCATTGTTGAAATTAGTGTTGCTTTCCAGTAATAATTTTACTAGCTGTAGTTAAAATTTTAGCTATTGTTTTTATTTTATTTATTTTAAAACAATGCATGATAGGTATTACAGATTGATTCAAGCTGCCGATCACGCATAAAAAGCATATAACTAACAACAACAACAAAGATAAGAAAAAAATAAGAAATCTATAATCAATAAACATAATATCCTCAATAAACAGTTTTATAAAATAATAAAATCTCTTATAAGAGATCAATGAATGTCATATGACACCCATATAATTGAACCTGATTCTATCATACTTCAAACCAATGTATCGTATAGCATCCTTATGAATAGGGAGCCATGTTATGAAAATTTCTCAAGTCCGAGTTCCCAAGTCTGATGACGAAGATGATATTTCCCAACACTTATTGCAAAGAATCAATGTCCAACTATGACGAAAGCGCATCGTCCGTTGATGTTATGGGTTTAAATATTTTTAAATCTTCTGCAAACGTAAGAATGTACATAAATGGAGCTGATGAACATCATTTATAAATAATAAAGGTCCTAAATTTGACAGTTGTAGAATTGCGGAAGGTGTGTCGTAATCAAACGTCATTAGGAAGTCGTGTGTCACACATTTATTGGGAGAAATCGATTCCAAAAAAGTGGATGGTCGGAGTCGTATGTCCACTACACAAAAATGAAGACATACCGGATTGCTGGTCATGCAATTTTAGAGCGGTCCAGGAATTTACATCTTGACTCACTTATTACAAAAAATAATGAAACGATTTGGTCCTAACATACGAGTCTGAATGTCTGACAGAGCCAGTAGAAGGACAACTGGATATCCTATAGAGCAGTGCTTCCCAATTACTTTCATGTCACGGCCCCCTAAATCTGAAAGAATGAATTCCTTGGCAAAATATTTTTATAGTTTTATTAAAATTTATTTTGCCAATATGTTATTACAATTATAATACACCTATCCCTCGATTTACGTAGATAGGTTCACAGAGAAAAACGTGTGAAATCGAAATTGTATATTTTTCAATGTAAAGGCCATTAATAAAATCGAAAGTACACAAAAAACATAATTTGATTGTTTTTTTTAAAATACATAAATAACTTTGGTATTCTTTAAAATTAAATTATATTCTTTTATTAATTAAACATTTTTTTCCAAAATAGCCTTTACTCATCAGCATTGAAAACCTGATTAGAACTATGAATTGATGGCAAAATTTTATGGAATTTTGTTGGATGTTTTGCTGCATCTATATCGCCAGATGCCAGTTCACCTATAAGAAGAGTGTCTTGGTTGAATCTTTCGAATCAAGCATGACTCTGCTGTAAAGCCTGCTTCTTTTTCAGATAAAGGGATAAGTAGCTTCTCTTTAATTTTTTCGTAAATCCGCAATGCTTTATTTGTAATAGCGTTGGTATCAATTGGCATCCGTTTTTGTGTTTGGTCCTCTATCCAAGTCATTAAGGCCTTCTCCATGTTTCCCATTGCAATATCTCTGATATATGAAGTTGTGCTCGTATTCGTAGTGTTAGCTGCTACACTCTTTATAATTGAGTTTTTATTTTTTTTAATGGTTCTTATTGCTTGGCTTCATTTTATGCTATATAATCTCTATATCTATTACTCTTTCTCCATTTTCAAGTCAAGGATGAACGCCGAATGGCGGAAGAACATACCTACAGTGGGATGCACACCTACAGTGGAATGCATACCTACAGTAGAATACACACCTACGATGGAATGCATACTACACAGTGGAATGCATACCTGGTGGAGTCACACACCTACAGTGGAATGCATACCTACATTGGAATGCATACCTACAGTGGAATGCACACCTACATTGGAATGCATACTCACAGTGGAATGCATACCCACAGTGGAATGCACACCTACAGTGGAATGCATACCTACAGTGGGCGCACGAACAAATAAAATTATTATTATTGATTTCAAATAATAAAAAAGGAAAAGAAAATTTAATATCTAGTTGAGCAGAATTTAAAGTGTAATTTTATGATAATCTTCATTATGGATCGTATTAAATTAATAACATCTGAATAATTATTGATATTATCTGTCGAAGATATTTGTTATTCATGAATACATTCAGCCCTTAATGATTTTTAGCATAGGTTTAACCGATCCATCGCGGAGGCTCGAAAACAACCACCAAGTCGTCTGAAGGGGGTCTATCAGAGACCCCAAGCATTTCAAGTCAAGATATTGATGAATTCTTCATCAATACCTTAACATTTTTTTTTAAAATGGATTATTCTAAGAATAGAAATAAATAGACCCCCCTCCATCGCAAGAAGGGGAACTCTTCACAAATATCTGGACTTCAACTGCTAAAAAATGGATTATTCTAAGAATAAAATAGTTATTCATGATATGCTTCATAATTTGGATTTTTTAACTAATCAATATGACGCATAAATGACACGCACACTCGACGATGTCTTGCTGCAGACTGAGTAACAGCCGCTGACTGAGTTCTCGCTGAACGTGTCAATAGTACGTTTTATTCGCACTGGGCACATACTGGATGTGAGCAAGAAATAAGATCACATCCTATCTACCACAATCCTGGCTACAGAAGCGAATATGGTTTTTATTTTATTTTTCGCAATTGCCGACAATAAAGGTCAATATATTTATAATAAAAATTCTATAAAGACAAATACAAAAAATTTGGGAGTTATTCCAGATATAAAAAAAAATTGGGGTCCCCAATAGACCCCATGGATACAGCTAGGTTAATGATTTTAAACATAGGTATAATATAAGTACGTTTTAATTCTGAAAATGTTCATTTCTTGAAGGAATAATCCAATAAAAATGAGTAAGTCGCATAAAAATGTGTTAAAATAAAAAATAACTATGACAAATCTCGATTTTATGAAAAAATACGCTTAATTCAATTTAATGTGTACTTATTCATTGTTCGTTCTATGAATCAACATTAATGCCAAAGTCTGCATCCATCCGTCGGTCAATAAATATTTTTTCAATAAAATAAGATACCATATGACGATAAAAACAAATTCAAACAGAATAGGCCCACATAATTTCACTAAGATAATAATTTTTATTATTATTCAACCATGCATATGGCTACATATATCAAATTAGCTTCATAATTGAAATAAGAGGGGAAAATAAAAGAAGAGAGCAGTGCTGTTATGCTCCATGTGGCTCGGAGAATAAATATAGGATTGAAATTTCGTAAAATAAAATAATAATAAAAACCCCTTTAATACAATGCCATTGTTTATCTTAAATGATTAATATTTAACATTTAATATTCCATATCGGTTTAATGATAAATAATCAAAAATATTATCATTTAAATGAAAAAGGTTATTTTGTTTATATTTAACAATTGTATTATCTCAACTTGATAAGAATATATTTTTTCAATATCACTGTTACAACAAAGCGTGCATAAACGGTATTTATTTTTAATTGCAAATATGTCTGCAAATAAATACACAATAGACTATAGAGTTATAACATATTTACAAATTTACTAATACGGCAAATATGTCTTTGTACGCGACAATGCAAGTTATTTGTTTATTGAAATTCGTACCGACATTGCCGATCAATAAATGCCGTAACATACGTATTCCATAAATATCTTCGTTGATGCGATATAAAAAAATTGTATTTTTCAAGAAATCGCTGAATGTGGTCACGCGCTTATGATTCAATGCAGTGAGTATTAACAGGAAATGCAGTGATTCATTTCGTCTTGATTAGAAATTTAATGAAAATAGTTTGTCACCACTTTTTGAACGCGAATTATTATATATTTCATTTAAAATACTCACGTAATATTAGAACACCAGTACGACGGACCCCATGTGCATTGTTTAGATCCCAAAAGAGGTGATGCTGATACAAAACCTAAAAAAGAAAATATTTTTCATTAACAAATACGACATTGTAATATAATGCAATTATTATACAAAGATATTATATTTTATAAACGGCGAATATTACCGTAACGTAAAAAAGGTTATCAAGACTATATAATGACCTCAATAATTTACATTATTCGAGTGTATATTTTTCATATTATCTCGCGGAATTCGTAAATATTTTAATCTATTAAATTTATCAAATATTAATTGATGTACGAGTATCATAATGAATCTATATAGAATTAAATATTGATACAGCGATAGCGGTTAGGATGTATTCTTAGATGACAAAGCAATAAATCTTTTAATAATAAATTAATAACGATTTTAAGCTTAACTTTATAACGACTCATCAAAAGTCTAAAATCAAAATTAAACATAATACTCGGACGAACTGTTAATCAGAAATGCATGCATTATTCATAGGGTTATGATTCAATATAAATTATTAAAATCAGTCAATATTTGAATACGTTGAAAATAAATTATTCAGTTTTTTAATGTCATTCGTGTGCATAATGTTTTTGCCAAATGATATTTTTAAAAACATTGATATCGAGATTTTTCATAATAAAAATGGTGTCATTTTCAAGTCGATCGGTATTATAAGACAACAAACATCATTGCATAAACAAATGATAAAGAAATTTAACGATATCAGAGTCATGTTACATGTTCAATTACTGGGTCACACGAAAAAAATATTATTAAGGATCCCCGTGTTTTCTTTGTGGTCCAATTCGACACTTCAAGGATAAATAATATAATGGAAATTTGCCGTTTTCGGCCGTATAATTAAAACGATAATATAATTATCAAACCGAACCACTCACTGATCCAATTATAGTCGAATATCAAATGTGCGTATATAAAAATAACAAATAGCGTTGAATATTTACCAACTGGGATCCACTTGGATCCTAATTAGCATATAATTAAATGTATCGAATTATTGACGTATATATAATATAAGCGCAATATATGATATATCATCGGGGCGATGGATGATAAAAAAGTGCAACTACGTCACAATGACATATAGTCATCGAGATGTCGCAAATAAGGAGCGAGCTAGGAATGGCGTAGAAAAGGTCAAGATGGCTCACCGCAGCAGACGGCTAAGAGCAGTAGCAGCGCCGCGTGCGCCCCCGCCATGTTTCAACGAGCTTCTATCTTCGAACGCCCTTCCTCGAAGACTGCCGGACTTGCCCAGCTGACTGCGAACGACTGTGTTGCCAGTCGCCAACTGCGCAATCGGCCGACCCCCAACTAGAACGTTTGCTGACAAACAAATATATCTCGTCGATTCACTACATTGAAATTAATTCGATGATAACGATTTACAAATGTCCCCAAAAAAATATATTTCAATTTTATTGTTCAATTATATCGCTACTCGAATACGATTTATATTTATTGTCATCATTAGAACAAAATTATCTCAGCTTTAACGTGATAGGTTCAAGACCGTGCTGAAAAAACGAATCGATCAACAGATGTCGTTAATATTTTGTTATCATCCGACATTTAAAATAAATTGTCACTAAAACTGTATATTTATTATTCAGATATATATCTGGGGGATATGCTAGAAATAAATTTGACGGATTTATAAATAAAGATTATTTTATATATTTTTTTAATTTGTTCGGAAGATGGACGTATAATTCATTTTGCGATCGATTCACTCATTTGATAATTCACAGTATTGCCATAAAATATAACAAATAATAAAACATGCCCTTTTGTATTGTGGTGTAGCGATAAATTTCAATCAAACAGCGAAATATTTGATTATTAATACTGTCCACATTTTGAAATAAAGTTTCTAAGAATTTTTCAACATATTGATAACGTATTGAAAAAATACGATACAGGCAATAGTTTACAATTAAATAAAATAATTATTTTTTTTACATTAAACCTACTATAAATGTTAAACGGTCATGCTTTTTTCAGGATAAAAATTATTAACATTTTGACTCCTCTGTAAAGCATAATTTTTCGATTTTTTAAGTTTGTTTTCCAGCATCGATATATAGTAATTTATATCGATACGATTATTAATTATTTTGATTGTATAAAAATGACGATTATACGATTATCTAACGCCTATTTTATCGATAAAATAAACATATTTTTGTATGCAGGATATCATTCGAGAGCGCAACATTGAAACGAAATATTTTTATGGGAGCATATTAAATGTATAATCGCGACAACGAGCGGGGCTAAGGACGGACGAAGAGCGGGAGTCGACGGTGTTGCCTCCGCGCCCCGAGTGTGGCCAGCAACGATAATATCGTCGTTTCGGAATAAAAATATATAAATCTAAATACAAAAGATGCGTATATTTTTTTTAATATACGGCCGGATTAATTGCGGATTTAAAAAATAATTATATTACAAAGTTACGTTTATTCGTGGACGTAAAATTTATAGAATATATATAAAAAAAATATTGGATACGAAGGGGGTTCGATTTATAAATTATGTCTGCGATTGTTATGCGGAATTTTAGCGCTAAATTAATATCTTCGCAACATTTATCGCTTTTAAATAATATCGTCTATTATTTAATAATATTGATATTTATTTTTTATCGGAATAGATCGGCGGCAGATCGGACGAGCGGGGATATCTTTCAAATTAATAGTGGTTTACGACGAATAATTTTGGGACGACGCGAGGCAAACGCGTCGCGGTCGTCAAATTTGACAGCTCGACGACGGCGGCGCAGGGTTGCCAACTCAGTCGATGCGATCAAAATACATTTTTGGGGTCGGATCGATTTAATATATGGTCAAACTCCGTTTTTGCGGGCTCGGAATTAACATTTTTCCAATCCCGGTTTATTTTACTCCTCCGATTCTACGGTTTCTCTCTAATTACATATTTTTATCGGGCCCCTTAAAAACGTATAAACGGAGTTTATTCGGATGCTTATATAAATATAATGATTGACGACCGCTAAGGTTAGGTATTATTTCGTCGAAGGACGTCGATTTGGCGTTCGGGAAAATAAAATGTGGGATTTTCATATTTTAATTTTTTTTATTAGTTCGGCCGCGGAAAACTCTCGCGTCGGCGTTTTTTTTATAATCTTTGAAGCGCTTTTGAAATGCAATTTTTGGGAAAATTCTCCATTTGAGCGCATAATCGGGGTCGACCAAGACAAAATGGACCGTCGGGCCTTTAATCGTTTTTTGACAATCGAACGAAATCGCCGGGTCGAACATCTTTCGTTCGCATATTTTAAACGATTACGATTTATTTTTAGTTCGTTCGCTCGCGTTTGCAATATGTTCGATCGTTATTCTGTGACGGTCCGCCGGAATCGAGCGCTATAGAAGGGACCGTCGGGAGCGTCGCGCTCGACGAGCGCGCCGAGACGGCGCAACGAGGTAGTTTTTGGTTAATTTTATTTTTTGTTCGCAATATTTTGAACGGGCGACGACGATCGTTTCGTTCTTTCGCGTCGAAATTAAATTTAAAAAAATCGCGGGCGTCAGAGCCGCACGTTCGATGAGATTTCGGGCGATCGACGAAATTTGGGGACCGTCGCGACGCGCCAAAGTTTCGAAAGTCGCCGGGAATTCGGCGCGCCGAGAAGCGCCTCGGCGCGAGACGATAAAAGCATCCCCTCGCTTAGGAATGCGGCCACGTGACGGCGGCACGGCGGCACGGCGGCGGGGGAGGGGAGCGGCGGGGCGGGGCGGCGGCAGTGGGGGCCGCGCGCGCGAGCTGGGCGCAC
>JAGXCT010037073.1:69574-113314 GCA_022495035.1 Philopotamus ludificatus | reverse complement strand
TATTTATACTAAGTTTATATCATAGTTAGTATCTATCAATTTAAAAATATCTTTGTATTTAATAATATATTATTTTATCACTCAGAGCACTTGATATTTATGCATTATTGAATTATTTTACACAGGAAGTTTTCTTGAATTAAATTAAAGACAATAGTGCTATATTGAAAACGTTGTTTTAAGAATTAATTAAATTATGCATGGAATTTTATCATTTTTAATACAAATGAAAAAGAATTAATTTATAACTAAAATACACGAAAGAAAATTTCTCATGATGTAATTTAATAGAATAATCCAATTGACTATAATACAATTTTCTATATGGTGAAAGTGCTATCGTGAAATTGATTCCGCTCTATATTGAATTATTGATATTTGAAATATTTTATATAAAAAGTAATCAAAGGAAAATATTAGCAGCTGCAATAATATTTATTCAGAATCAAAGCCATCACGCACTGTTAGTATACTACGATTTACTTCATTAAATTATTTTTTTAAACTTCCATGTTCATATTTTGCATTAGCTGGTAAATATCAAAGGCAAATTTTTCCATCATGCACGCACCAGTAGTAAGTTAATTAGACATTTATTTCGCATGTTTGCTTTCATATATTTTTTTAAACATTGCCATCTTACTAAGTATTTAGATTAGTGAAATAAACTTTAAATGATAAGCAAAGTGTGGCATGTTCGTTGTTTATAGCCCTTCTCGTTTATAGAGTCATGATTGAGAAAGTGGATAATTAAATTGGAGTAAAATATTAATAAACTATTGTTTTATTGTTATTGATTCATTATGCACTCCGGGAAATTGCAGTATTATTCAAATATACATACTTTTTTGAAATACTGAAAGATAAAGGAAAGGGTGTCTGCTTATAACAATTTTTCGTAAATTGGATGGATAAATTAATTTAATCAATAATATGACCAGTGCTACCCAAATGCTGGTCCATGGACCAGTTCCGGTCTAAGGGCCGTAAACGTAACAAATCACCGAGTTAAAAAAACAGTTTAAAATATTTGAGTACTAAAGAAAATTCGGGATAAAATGTTCGGAAACACGTCACCTCTTGCATAATAAAACTTGTTAAGTTAATACGATCGAGGGGCTTGATACATCAAAATTTGAAGAATCTAAGTTCTTAGATATTCCGTATCAAATTGAAATTCGATGGCTTAGTTTTGGTTAAGTTTTCAAGCGAGTATGGGATCTAATAGCAGTTATCCATTGTTACTTCGAGGGGACCCTGAATTTTATTAAAAAAAATGTATACGTAAAGTCGAGATTAGGTAATACAAAAGAAGAAAGAAAAGAAGCAAAACAAATTAACAAGTTTAATTTTATATTTCTTTTTGTCTTTATAGATTGTATAATTCGTATACTAAGTGAAGTGAAATTAAATATGTTTATATGACCTACATATCTGACAAATTTAGTCAAGAATATGGAAAATTTTGTTTTTTTCTAATTAAATTTCGAAATATTCGAAACAAAAATCTCACGTATAACCCACAACTATTTTAACTGGGCGCTCTCACTTACTTTTCTTGGAAGAATTTTCAATTTTTGGTAAAACACAGGGGCACAGCCATGTAATATTTATGCGAATATATTTATCTTTCCCCAATTATGTATACAAAAATATAAATATAATTTATATTTATTAATTCGGTAGGTGCCTACATGGGCAGTATTACCCTGCGCGATGTAGTGCAAGAGCGCTCTCTACTTGTCGGGTATTGGATGGATGCGGGTCGGTAGCGGAGTGCGTGGAGAGGGGGTCTCGCCGCTAAGAGGCGTGTCGCGCTGCGACTCGGTGCAGTCATACTGACTCACTGTAACAGCAGTCATGACTCACAAATTCTTTGGAGCCACCTCCCGCTCGTCAATTATTTTATTATTGTTAATATTATTTAGTATTTTTACTCCACCTTATTTATTATATTTTAAAAAAATATGATCGAAATATACTTTTTTAATTTCTAATATTCCACAACAACTCCTAATATTTTATCCACAAGCCGCCACTGGAGAAATACCAAAATTGTCTGCTGTACTGCTCTTTCTTCTTACCGAGATGGTCATCTTTCGGTCAAACAATAAAAATATCTCACTGCGCGGCTACATCTTTTGAGTAAGGCTGTCAGTTTTTAATAAAACTATAAAGTACTCACTGTGGACTCTTTTCGTAAATTAAATTATGAGATTTTGACGAAGATCATAATTTTTTCATGTGATATTTTTGCCATAATGTATAGATAAGCATTATTTATAATGCTTATTTTGAAAAAAATGTTTAATTCCGGCACGCCGTGGTTTTAAAATTCCTAGAGCAGCACATCAGCGAACAGTTTTGGAAAGACCTGATCTAAATATTTACATATTGTATTTATTTTAAATCAATACAATCATATTACAACCTATCTTTATATGGCGTGTTTATTTTATTATTTTATTTTACACAATGAAGTCAATGACACGAAGTTTAAGTAGCACTGCGCTAGACGACCATCTTTAAAAAAATGCTGCAGTTTGTTTTGCTGTTGTTCATTTAATTGATTTTATTTAGCAACGGATGCAGTGTGTTTTGGTGCCATCAGAAACAGCAGCAAAACAGCGATCATCCATAATTATTTTAATTAGAACGCCTGTTGCTGTGTTGTGCCCGAGAGGAATACGTTTGTCAACAAACGACAGCCATTTTTAATTATTTTGAGAAAGTCACCGGGCGACATAATTGCAGAATAAACTAATGATGAGGTCATCTGATGGGGAATACTTGAAAATTAAGACAACAAAATATTTTAATAATAGATAAATTGATATTTTTTAAATTAGAATAATGTGAAATATTACGATGGCATTGAAAAAAAAATTGACAATTGCACATGTGAGAACGACAACAGGGAATTTGCCCTCCACTCCTATATATTAAAGCAACCCCTTCGAATTTTTGTCATTTTACTTTATTAAATTCCTATTTCGATGGGCACACGTACCCTCACATGCCTGCGACAACAATACGCTATCAAAAATCCAAATTCGTTCAAGTCGCTTAATTAATGTGGACCCACACCCACCCCCAGTCTCAATCTGAATCCCACCCCCATCCCTGTACATTCCAAATATTCTATTCTACGCGTCGCATGATAAATTGGAATAATATATGCATTACACAGCGCAAAAATGTGAGATGGAATTGCTTTATACCGGAGATATATTGCGCTGATAAATGTGCGACGCTTTTAGCAGATTCTAATGTTTGATACACACCGATTTTAACATGCAGCATGACGACGAACTTAGAAGCACAACATCTAATCTATTTTATTTTATTAATAAAAGATGAGCCCTTATCGCTCGATGCAAGTTTCGATAAAAAAAAAACTTCGAGATTTTCAAATTACGCAACGTGCTAAACGAATTATTATTTCTGCCCGTTCAATTATGCAGTGACACGATCCGTATTCGAACCCGGTGAATGTATAAATCTGATGTAAAAAAATGAGAAATTTGCAAATCGAACCCATTATGTGTGTGTCGATGGACCATAAATTCTAATAGTTGGAATTTTCGTACGATGTGTTTGAATAATTAATGCTGTAGTGGGATTACATCTGATCAGAAATTCGACGACACGTTTTATATAAATTTATTTGTGTTGTTTAAACTTACGTACATCGGTCTTGTTCAGTAATTTTTCAGTGTCGCCATCGCTGAAATAAAATATGAAATATTCTGAATAAAATAATTAATGATATATATCACCGGGAATATAAGTGACAAAATAAAATTAATATATCTCTCAGAATAACACTACGTATCATCGCTTTAAGCTTTAGAAAAAATGTTCAATTAAAATTTTAGATTTATTTAAATATAAATTAATCTAAATCTGCACGATTTACACTAGAGGGCGCTACTATCACAGTTAAACCTAATATTAAAATATAACCATTTTTAGTATCTGAATCATTTTAAAATCGATACGTACTTAAACAAAATAATGTGTTTCATTATTTATTTTAACTATAAAAATTAAACCATTTTCAACTTAAACATAAATTAAAAGGGGTATACTTTTTTTAATCCTTTTATTATTTACATAATTTAAGCGTGTCGTAAAAAAGGGTATGTTATTTAAAAA
The DNA here is from genome assembly GCA_022495035.1 of Philopotamus ludificatus. NCBI lineage: Eukaryota > Metazoa > Arthropoda > Insecta > Trichoptera > Philopotamidae > Philopotamus > Philopotamus ludificatus. Next base: position 109,156 of record JAGXCT010037073.1, on the reverse strand, counting down.
GGTATGGTATTTTGTAAATCTTTTATTTTATTTTCATAATTTATGTGTGCCGTGAAATTTTCGGTAAAGGTTTAAATGTACGGAAAAATTAAAGAGTTTAAAAATCCCTTGACTAGATTTAAGGTTATTGCTACTCAAACTTTTTTAGTGTGCAGACCAGGATATATTTTTTAGTGTTACCGTTACAGTGGACTGGCTTTATATGTAAATAAAATACACAAGGAATGTATAGTAATATTAAAACATAGGTTGTATTCAAAGGCGTATCTACATTAAATACCCCCATCCCCCACTTTCTAAGATTATAAAACTATAATATAAAAACTTTGACCGAAAAAAATATTTTGTAATCCATAATAATTTTTACGGCATTAAATGGCCTTTTCACAAAAAATATGTGTTTAGAAATTTTATTTTTTTGTACTAATTATTAAATGAACTATTGAACAATGACACTTGATCTTAATATTTAAAGCCACCATCTGTAGAAAAACGAATTTATATTAAGCATCATATTATTTTAACATTCAAGGCTTTTTTATTTTTTTTAAAATTATTTACTACATATTAATAATAATCTATAAGAAAAATCTGCTGTGAGAAAATTTAAAATTTAACTTTTTACACTCTGTTGGCCAAACGATCAAGAGTTTTTTCTAGCGAACAAATTGAACCTTGTTTTTTTTCTATTTACTTATTTTAAAAAATGACTTTTCTTGAATAGGATATCAGATTAAACCCTATAAATGTTTCTAATTCATTTTACTAATGAAAATTATTTTTTATATAATCGCAAAAAAAATTAGAGTAAGACGACGATTTGACCATAAATGGTCAGAGTGCAAAGATTTAATAAAAAAAAATGGAAAAGATTTTCAAATGAATCTTTTTAATTTGTATTTCTTCTTGATCTTTTAAAAATAATATTAACTATTAGATTATCGGCGGACCACAATTGGTCCACGAACCAGTATATGAGTAGGACTGTCCTGAATGACGAAGATTTTATTAAATAAGCTCTTGCGAACATCGAGTCAGATGATATCAGCAATGAGGAAGTAGTAGGAATTACCACTTTCATAAAAAGGCATTGATTTCAATAGTATTTTAAGTTATGTAAATACATGTGGAATTATTCTTAGAATTTTAAAAACCAATTTTCATATTTATTTGCCTGAATTTTAGAAAGCATAGTATCAATTTTGGATAGAATTAAATACAACCAACCCTCTTATAGTGCTGATATAGATACCAAATTATAGAAATCTGCCCTATAGAAGACTAGGCACATACACAAAATTTGAGGTTAAGTTTTTTTAATTGTATTTTGCATTCTGAACGAAATCAATACATCAAATATTTTTCCATTATCGTATTTTGAATGATCTCGTTCTATTTTTAGTTTGTGTTATATTTTGAATCAATAAAAGCAATCTAGAAAGAAAGACTATGGGAGAGACTGCCGTATGTACCGGTTTATAGCAGGAAGCGCTATATGTTAACTAATATGTGGTATTTAAAAAGATTTTTATTATATTACGACCATGTGAAAAAGTTTGGGAATGACTGGTGAGGTCGCACGATGAATGCGTCGGTGATAACCATTAACACCGTATTTCATCCGAGATGATCAGACAATTGCCCGAATTTCACAACCGATAGAACAGCAATGGCGACGAAAACGGACAATTTACGAGGCGCGTGTCTTGTCGCGGCCTCGCTTGACCACCCCTGGAGGCTCAATACGAAGGTGAGGTTACGAGGTTACGTCACAACATAAATCCACGGGTAGTGGGCTTACTAGGGATCGTCCCAATAAGAGTTGTACGCTCCAATTCTCCGACCGAATATGTCATTGTACGAGTCTCGAGTTTTTTGGGGAGCGGACTCCATCTTTTTCTTGTAAGTATCGCGTGTGGACCGACGGGATTTTCCGGAAGATGTAAGACGTTCTTACGCTGTCGTTCTAATAATTTAATAAAAAAAATGTCTCGCGATTATTTGGAGACAGTTCCAGTGTGAAACACCTTTGTTTCGGGTACTTCGGATTTACGACTCCGCTTTTTACTCGTTGACCTCATAACCCCAATCTTACCCCTGAAAATGGTTGTAAATACCTAGGCAAGATTAGTCGAAAACGGCTATTAAGGAATGCGCAAATTTCGACAATATCCATTAAAATGAGCATAAAAATACTTTACCCAATTCGGGCCTTGAATCCAATCTAAATAGAAATTCTTATTAGCGCAGTTATTTCAGCGCATTCTTTCATCAAATCGAACGAATATAAGCAAATTTATTGGAAAAATTAAAATAAATATTATTCCACACTTTATTTTACATCAATAACAGTTTCTATCCATCAGAATTTTCATAATTAAAATTATTATGCAAAGTTTTGTTAAAATCAAAGGTATAAAAAAATCCACAGGGCATTATATTATTTACGGTGAAGTGGGCCAAGCATAAAAAACTTTTCTACTACGACCCGCTTCGGGGAATATATTTCACATAGTGACCTAATATTAGGTAAACACGTATGTATATTTAAAAAAATATTATATATAAATCAACTACAGAATTTATATATTATTAAGTTATTAAAATAACCTTTAATATTGGCGCTTTTCAATAAACTGATTTTAATATTAATGCTATCAGTTAATGAACTGAAAATGCAAAATTTATTTAATTATTATAATCGTGTTTATTTAGGATTATACAAATAAAGCTGAAAAAAATAATGGAATTTTAGATGTTAATATTGATGACTTTGTGATACGAATTATCAAACTCTGATTGAATCAATATTCAATAATTAATTAGTTACGATATTAAATAAACTAAATTTTTATTCAATCTCATTTATATTATTTTCAGGATTAACAGTTTATTCATTAACGAATGTAAATAAATCAAATATGCTTCGTGACTATCTTTAGCCTGAAAAAGTATTGCGATTTTCCTCGGCTTACTCTCTGAGCAACATTTTAATTTATGCGTATCCTTGCTACAGTTATAATAATTAAAAAAATAAAATGAAAAAAAAAACCTTGAATTTATGTCTATATGGTTATAATATATTGACAATATTAAAAAAATGACAATGAGAAAAGATTTTTTGCTGCTGTATCATTCTTTAAAATAATAAAGACGAATTTATACTATAAATATTGATATTTTAACCTTTTTTATTTCATGACAAGCTTGATTAATTTTTTATTAAAAAAAACAACAATATGTAAAAGAGAGCATTCCAAGCCTAATTTATTCGTTATTATTTAAAAAAATAAAAGTCTATGTCTATTTATGTTTATTACCAAGAATAATTATTTTTACCCATAACATGTATTATTTTTGTATAATTCGTCCTCATCCTTAGACTACCGACAACCCTCTCCCCCAAAAATATGCTACTAGAGGCCTCTAAATGTAATTAACATCGGGGCCAAAGTCGCCATTCGCTACTGTTTTCATATCTCTATTTATTTTGCAGGTATCAATTTTATTAAATCTGAAAATATTTTAATTATTTTTAAATCATGCTTAAGAGTGTTTAAACAAAAATATAAATAAAAATAAGAAATGGAATTTATTGCACAAAATCTTATGATAGAGTGAGTAGATATAAGTTTTAAAACCCAAATATTATTTATTAAATTAATTTAAAATTTAACCTTTTCCACAATGAACAATTTTGGTCGAATCTCTGTTCTACCTTATATTAATTTTATTTTACGAACAAATATTTCAGACCAAATTATGAGACGAAGAGAAAAATGGGCAGTGCTCAATCGTCTCGCAAATTTTTGACCATGATGATGATACGAACAAATAAAAAAAGGTTTTTTTTTAATAAATAAGTAGAAAAAACGTGTTTCATTTCTTTGCTAAAAATTTTTTTGAGTCTCACCCAGAGAGTGGAAAAGGTTAAAGTATAGGTTTTGTACTATATTTAAAAGCTTTATAAAACTAAATTACAATATTTCACTTTTAGGGCTTTTATTTCTATAGCTTTATTAGTTTAACTGTGGAATAAGCTTCTACTAAAAGTAGCATATTGGATATTCTTATGCTAACCGAACGATATTCTCTTATTTTTTTATACTTATCTATGTAGGATAATAGCACTGTTTGATCTCTGGTTGGTTACATCAATAATTTACAAATACACATGTTTCTTTAGCAGAGTGACAACGCCCTAATCTGTTTATCTGCGGTCTGTCATTCTTGGGATCGCACAAAGACCCCAGTCGAGCTCAAACACACATCGCCTTATCCCGGGACCTCAGGCGCGGGCCCGGGGCGCCGGATGGGACTGTACCGGGACAATTATTTGAATTCAGACAGGAAATCAAACCCTGGCTCAAATTCAATGGGATGCTCCCACAACGATTATCTCGACTCAACGGATTAGACAAACATTTTAATTGATAACTCTCGCTGTGCAAATGATAGAATTTATCGAAGATGACACGCGAAGAAATATCTGAATTAATAAAACATAACGAAATGTATTTTGAATATAAGCGAAATGCCTTAAAATTCAGTTTCAGACATCTCCCATTGTTTACGGGTAGGCAAATTAGAAATTGAGCAGAGTTAAAAATAAGTCAAAAGTTGACGATCCCTTGATGTCTTCGCGAGGGGACGATGGTACAGGGGGAGTCTCTCATCTTGACACTTTGTAAATTGAATTTAAATCGATTTAAGCTGATTGTAACTGGTTAAATCTAGAAAAGTTTTTTCGGCGCAAAATTTCGGGTCCAATGCCAAAGCTGATGGACAGTTTTCATCAGGAAAAGTTTACGCAATAAAAATACATAGATCTAATACAATATTCGTTTAATGAAAACGTTGCTTTTATTCGAACTTTCACATACGTTTCGAAATTCAATTAAAACAAATATGTATGCCATCGTTGAGAGTGCGTAGTAAAACCACAAAAAAAACAACTACGGATGTGCCTCTGCACAAAGATAAACTCCGGCTTTATACGGAGGAAGTAATGTGCACCACTGATCATGAGAGCAATAAACTGTTACTATATATCAGCTGTGCTAAATCCGTGTACCGCAATGACTATTATCTCATACATATGCACATGTATGACCACAACGAGAATAGTCGTAAAAGCTCAGCGTCAGTACATCGAGCAACGTACTAAAATTGACATAAACTATGCCAATCTTCAAACCGCCGAAATATACTCTACAAACCTACAAAATATTAATACAATTTACTAATATCGCAGCTATATTTAGACATCAAGAGGCTGATGCCCTATGTAAACTGTCGGACCCTATGTATACACATAAACGCTAAGGGTTGAAATATACACACCTATTTAACAGATTAATTATAACTTTGCTAAACTGTTACTCGACTAGAAATTTATAATTGTATTAGTGTTTTAATTTTAACGCGATTTTATTTATTGTGATGCAATTATTCTGTGCTGCAATATCTGCATCACAAAGGAGGAGGATAAATGCATTCGAGTTGCTGAGGAAGAATGCTTTACATCTCACAGATAGCCAATCAAATAGATGTATCCATTATAGAGCTCAAAGAATGAGCATTTTTAGTTCTTTGAATACGCGATACTAAGCTATAATTTATATAGGTAAGATGGATAAGGCATGCACTTTGTTGCTGTGCTTCTGCAGGATTATACATAATAAATGCCAGAATAGTTACGATCATTAGACATACGCTTTTAGTATAGACTATTTCTCCAATATCATGAAAGTGTCTTACTCGAACCGATATTAGCTAAGATTTGACTTAGAATAATTTTATTAAAATGCATTCAGTAAAATAAATATGTTAAAATATATGGGGAGTATTTTTAAATAATGATTTTTAAACGAAACACCGTAGAGTGCATTCATAATTCAATGCAATTATTTTTAAAAAAATAGTTGAACTCTTTAACCGATCATGAATTCTACTTCCATTTAAAGTAATTGAGGAAAACTAATAAATTTTAAACTTCATTAAAACCATTGTTTGAGATGAACAAAATAAAATAATCGTCATAATAATTAATAATCGTATTAATAACGTATTTTTTAGCGATTTTATTGTGTCTAAAAAGAAAATGTAATAATATTTGCATTATTATTATATATCTCTTAACTAATAAGTATTCCAAATTAAGTTTTTTTTTATTTTTATACTAAAGTGTTCAAGTTGACATGGCCAAACGACTATCCTCCAAGACCGTTCAATAAGGAGCTCTGAATGCTGCAACTGAAACTGTTCCAATAAAATTTATGCAAACTTTCGCAGTCTCAGTATGACCGCTGAGAGGTGAAAAGAAACATTTCTTCGAGCGCTTCGCCTCCCCCAGGGTGCCGTCTCTGTATTTTTTCATGCAATAATTTAGGGTTAAATATTTACATTGCACGGTTAAATGCTGTAGATTTAGTTGCTATTCCTAAGTATTGAAGCGTACACCGGTATTTTATTAATGCATTGTGCAAAAGTTATCTTGTTACCATCGTTCACCCTTTGAATGAAAATTTCGTTTATTGTCCAATGAAAGGTTATCCTTAAACACGCGTATTCTTTCGCAAAAAAAGGATTGCGAAAGGATTCACGCATCGCGGATTCGCAATAGCCAACTGCATTCTACTTTTGTATCCATTCTGTTTGTTAATCGGTTAAGTGCCTCGAAAAGGCAACAAAATGTGGTTGACATATACTTCTATTATACCAAATATAACTATAGTAATGAAAGAATACTTGAATATATAGATGTTATTCATTAAATATGTTTCAACTTAAACTGACTGACAAATAAGCATAAGTATAATTTTATCATAATTGCTTTTGATTTTTCAATGTTTATTAATTTTATTGACATCAAAATCAATTTACAAAAAATTATAATCTAGCTTATGATTAAAATTACTAAATAAAATTGTGATTTTATTAAGAAATCGAATATGAAGCTTGAAAAAATAAATACATAAAAATGATCTGATGATCCGTTGCCTTATCCTCTTTCATTTAATACGTCAAAGATTCCCCAACTCTTATCAATGATAATTATAACTTTCCAGTTGGGAGATATTTTTGTTTTGAACAGTTTTACATGCTCGGTTATATTATTTGTAATTAAAAAATAGTTTTTGTTAGGCATTTCTTCAAATTATTACCATTGAAATAAATTATGATGAAAAATATTACTTTATTACCCAAATAAATATACTATGTATATCCTCATTTTTAATATAGCTCCATATCTACAGAAAAATTCTAGACCTGAACTAGTGTACGATGCGACAAGTTTTGCTAACATTGAGTTGAGCAGTCATCTTTCGTCATTCTGGAAAGACGTACGTCAACATTTTTTTATTACAGCATACTATTCGAATATTATTTTGAGATAAAACAATATCACTTTTCCCAAGACTAGAGATAATGGAAGAACTATTTTCGTCAGGAAAGCATTTGCGAGGTTGTATGTTGATGCAGTTTCACATGAAAAATGGCAGTGGATCTACGAGAAATAAGTGTTCTATTTATGGTGACATGTTGCATGTAAGGAAATGTCAACGAAGGTTTAAAAATATAATTCTGGATTGATTCTGGAAAATAAACCTAGAAGAGAACTTATAGTCAAGCGAATGAAGTAGCTTTGGGAATTGAAATCGAAGCAAAGCCAACGATAATTACCGATGAATTTGAAAGTCAATAAAATTAAAACAGCGATCCAGGTATTTTGATCCCAATTTAAAACAACGGAATTATAATTTAATAAATGGAGTGCCGAAAAATCAAAGATAGTAATAGAATATATTGTATATAAATACATTTTAACCTAGCCGTGCCGATCTATTTGGGACCCCAAGTATTGGATTTTTCTAGAATAACTCTTTTGATATAAACTACATATCCCAAAATTTTATCAGTCGAAAAAAGCCTAAAGAATAAATATTATAAATAACCCTTGACTTTTACTGTACCAAATGCAAGTAAAACCGCGCGATTTAATTCAGGCTGCGAAGTATCTTCGTTTTTATTTAAACTTAATATTTTTGCATATAACATAAGTAATTGAGAAACATCTATGTAATAATATTTTTTTTTTATTAATAATATTATATTAATGTCATATCATACAATAAGATATTATAGCATAGCAGTCTCGATTGCTTGGGATAGCATAGAGGATTATTTCCCGGTAATTATGGCAAACTTGATTATAGTAATTTGTATCAGATTAGTTTGCTCATTTATGCTTAAGCCACTTTGAATCTCACATAACTGGCAATTCGGCAACATCGGCATATGACTATTAACTACAGAGCCTTGAGAAAATCCTCTGAATCCTCTGACGTTAATATATACGCATATATAAAAATATAACATAAAATACACTTTATTGAGAGGTAAAAATATGGGTAATGGATTTAAAGATGTAATTATTTGATAGAGCCCTATCTGCTCCTGACTACATTCCTTTATTAAATTATATTCAGTGGAGTGTATACTCAAATGAGTTGCGATACACAAACGATTCAATTACTGGTTCAAGAAAAGGGGTTCGTCTCGACGAAAATTGAATATTTGGGAAATAGCCACAATTTTTATTTGCGACGGGGACGGGGGAGACAATTAAAACTGGCATTTGAAAAGAAATGTCACAGACACCGATAGAAAATATTCGCGAATTTATATTTTATAAATTAATTATATAATAGATGTATATTCTTGATCTAAAAATACGATATTCTAAAAGAAGTCGTGGAGATGATTTTAATTAAAAAAAAGTTTACGCATTGTTAGAACAACCTGTGGAGGTCGTTATGAAACTTTGTTGTTTGGCAGAGTTTTCGCACAATCAAAATAAACACCGATATGTTTTCATCTCGCTGTACGTTGGTACAGCTTGTGTTAATGACGCATTTCCCGTGGCGGAAAAAAAGTGAGATGTGACCTTCAGTGTTTGGCGTCGCACCTCATTACTTTCTTTTGCTTTCCCACTCATTCCACGAATAATTCTTTTTATTATTTAATATTGATTGTGTTAGCTTTTGCATTGTCATATAGCGTTTCTGAGTTTCTGCACTTGGTCGGATTTAACGAGCTAAGCGGGGTAGATTCGAGCGTTTCTCGTGCAGGGATGAACGAATCCGTATGTTTCTCCCCTATCTCGCACATACACACACTGATGACTACTAATTGTCAGTGGCATCACAATAGTCCTAGTAAAATTTCAATAGTGCCCAATCGCATTATTTAAATAGAGGGCAGGGGTTGGACTCGCCCCTAGCTCCTGGAGGCCGCATTGTCGTCGACTGTTTGCTCTCGATGACGATTGTGGCCGCACGTTTTAATGATATGTTTATTGTGGTGTTGCCAAATTGCATGCGACCAGCTGTGACAGTGCAAATAAATGTTTGTCATCCAGTCACGCTGACAGGCCGGGCACTCGTTACCGAGAGTCACTCGGACCGAAAGCATTTTATGAGAAAAAATAAAACACTGAAAAAAGGCAATGAATTTAAAATGTGCTGAACGATATGGTGTGAAAATTGTAGAAATATATTTTTTATTTGCATCCAAATCACCTTTTGCGCCGATTTTTTACACGACATATGACCTCTTTTTTTCTTATTCATTTTTTTTTATGTAAATGGGTTGAAAAAATAACCTATTAAAACAATGATTATAGTTGGACGTAAGTCGAATTTTATACAAAGAAATAATACACATATAAGGTATAAAGTGAGATAATTGTTGATATTTCTGATTGCTAATTTTTAATTTTATGTAAGTAAATAAATAATAATATACCCAATTTATTTATTATTCTGAAGTACAGGTAATCACCCTTGATTGCGAGGAATACATTCTGGACAAGATCGCGATAAGCGCAATTTCGCATCATCAACGGGGGATTAAAAAAAAATCTTTTTAACAATCGACCGCAAATATTTGCTCGAACTAATAATAACACTGTAAAAAATAAATGCATTTTACCAAAAAAATGTGTCCTCAAATGCAACATATTTCATAGTATATTGACTATAAATTTCGTTAGCATGTGTATAAATAAATAAATGGGCGGCCGATAAAGATCGCGCTCCGAAAAGCTTATAAATAGGCTACCGGCTTATGGTGGATCGGGCCCAACATAACATATAATAACACTTCCTGCCGAATAAGTGTAAAAAAAAACAAAAAGAATTTTGATTTCCTTATTTGGCGTTTATTATGCAAAATTTTCGATTACTAAACCATCTGTTGATACTTTAAATCCAAAAGCAAAAAAATGTTGGAATTATTTTTTAAGTCGAGTTCAGTCATGTCTACATTAAAATATAAATTTCTTTTCATTAGTCGATTTACCAATCATTTTAGGGCTATGCAAGTTTGATAAAACCGATCTTCAGTTGCTTTAAAAACATCTCCATATTGAGAACTAGAAGAGTTGCCTGTATTATTGTCATCCGTATCATACTTATATGCATCAATGATTACTGCAATTTTTCAGCTATTGCATTGAGGGAGTTTATTGTTTTTATTTATAAATATGTCCAGGTTGATATAATATTTTTTTTATAAATTTCATATTATTAGGAAAGTGCTTGCTAAAGAGGTTGCGTACCGACGAAAAACTATCCATGTTTTTAAATGTTTATTTATCCATCATTGATCTGGGTAAAAGCATTTTTTTAGTTCTTTGAGATTGTCTAGTTCTTTGAACTCCTTTAATTATTTTTCCTGTAACTCATTATATCTGAATCCTAATCAAATCTTGGTGTGTGAGTTTCTTTACACCATTTTCTAAAAGTTAAATTACGTCTTCAATGTCAACTTCCAGATTAAGTTGCTAAGCATTCTTCATCTTTTATAAAGTGCATATAGTTAATGCAACATTTTAAGAGTGTGTTCCATATCCATTTATATATGACATTGTGACTAACTGGAAAAGAAACGTATGAGATTATAGATAGAACCCAAAATTATTAGGAAAAAATCAATGGTATTTTTAATGCTTTCCACCACTAGGTTTATTTTTTGAAGGGCCTCTAAAATATTAGAAATATTAATAATAGCCGGAAAAAAATGTTTATGCCACTTGGGATATTTGGGAGCAATTCATGAAACGGATCATCATATCAGACTTTAATTGTCCCTATATTCATCTTCGTCGTAATTGTCCCTATATTCATCTTCGAAATTTCATTTTCATCCTACAAAGATATTTTTATTGCATGAATTTAATCTAATATTTCTTTGTTTCAGTAATTGCTGTGGCAAAAGTCTTTTTTTTTTAAATAAATATGGATTTTAGCCTAAGATGACGCAATTGACTGCATTATTTTTACTATATTTTAATGCATGGAGACAATATCTGACAAAATTGAAAAATATTTTCATTACATTTTTTTCTTTGTCGTAATTTGAGTTAGAAGTAAATCGACAACTAGCTATGTAAAAAAATATTCCCTGTCATGCACAATGATGGAAAAAATATATTTGATATTTGCCACCTACTAGCACATTTTATTTCTGCACCTAAAACCGGATACAACAGGAAAAATTCGTCGAAAATACCATTTTTATACATGGAAATTATATTTTTTGCACGGTAGTCTTTGGAACGTATCTCCCATATCTCAGAGAATCAGGTGTAAATACATACATATTATATATGTAATAAATGTCCGTTTTACTTAATAATAAACACAACGGCAACATTATGTCTAAAGATAATATTATGTCCTAAATCTGAAGTTTCTCCTCGGAGAGGTGGACGCTGGTTACACAAATATAATGTAAGAGGATTTTCATCGAAAATATTATTAACGTGCATATGGTATCCATGTTATAAGTTATTAGTCTCCTATATCATGGGTGGTTAAGGTATTAGTCTCAGCAGGCGACTTGTTGGCTGATATTATTAATAGTAAATTATCGAGAAATAATAGATTTAGAGGTATTTGAGATTTTTTATTACTCGTAAATAATAAATATAGTCAACTATTTATCAACATGGCAGAATATGTAACACATATGCATAATATGTTGTTAACTATTTGTTTAATAAAACAACATGCAAGATTAAGCTAAATACAAAGTTGTGCTATATTATATATTTACCTTTAAAACTTTCAATGAATTTATTAATAATTTCGATATTTTTATGTCTGTTGATGATTTGAGAGGTCGATAAAAATAAATGTAATTGCAATTGTGTTAATGACACTTTTAATAATAAAATTGTTATCATGATATATTCTTGAGGCGATAATTGTGAATGTATAAAAACATTTAATACGGTTATCTGTGAAGCGTTATGGTCATATGAGTATCGTGATGCAAGTTTTCAATAATAAAAAGGTTAATTAATATAAATTCTAACTAATGACTATCGTAAATTCACATCTAATAATTAATGTTAGAGAAAAAACTAAAAATTAATTAAACTTTGTTTTACATTGCAACCACAAACTTTGTAAATTTCATTTAAATTTTAGATGATATTACGAGGATCAGGGAGAAATATGCAGCAAATGAAGTACCCCAGTAGTTTTTTTTCTAGAAATATTGTTTAACATCACGGCTAGGGTTGAGCATACATCCGATGTTGTATGCAGCTTTGTTATATCTCGACTTTATTGACAGGCTAGAACTTTTAATGTGATAGTGATAATCGCGTACTAATAATAAGGATATGTCAATTATGGTTTAAAAGATTTAAATCAGGCGATTGGAATTTAAGCAATGCAACGTAACTAGAAAAAATGAATCTAGGGCGTCGTATAAATTAATCTAGAAGAGCAAAAAAGAATAGAGAGAGTTTTTATTTAATAAATAAATAAAGTAAACGGTTTTAAAAGCACATCCCAATAGAAAAAGCTTAAAACTTAAATATCAAACAGGAATGTATTAATAACATACAGATAGAGATAATATATATTGGCTAAAGATTATATACATTGCCTACGGGGGTCGTGAATTTCACATCAAAAGCGTTTTTGTGTATGTCCGGGGCGCGCCTATCACACGCTAGTCGACAATACGCGTTCGTTCGGCTGTAACTTTGACAACGTTTTGTTTTTTCAAATATTTTTTTGGATATATGCTTGATAAATGAAGCAACACAAAAAAATTAGACCTTGACAGATTTTGTATATCTTATAACGTTTTGTTTTATTTTAATATTTTCTTATCGCTAGGATGCTTAGTTTTATTTTTGATGAATAAATTCTTACTGATTTTATATTGTAATTACGCTCTTTTATTCATGACGTTCCTGAACATTAGGACCTATAAAAACGGCTGTTATGAATAATAAAAATTATGGCCTTTTCCAGTCAACCAACGTCTAATGACCTTAAAATTTCACACACAAGGCTTCTATATTACACCTTTTGCCATTACGATTATTACCTACTATACAAAATTGTAAATAATTGATTACCAGTGAACAATACTAACAGTTTGAGCAGCGGAATATTCAAAATTCAACATTTAAAAGACCATGTTTTATAAAAAAATCAATTCGGCCCGTTTCCAAAAAGTTTGATGACCCCTGCTATGAGATATAACTTTTTTTTGTACTAGCTATCAAGTAAATATTGATGTTCAAATAATTTAGTTTTCGGCTCAATAACTTGATTAATAAAAGAGTTATGGGCAATGTTTTAAGCTTTAAAAAGGATGAACCGCACAATTTTTATTTAAAAATTCTCTATGAAAGAAAACACAGAATTTAAAGATCTCGATTATTTGTAAAATGAAGAATGCCTAAGAATTTTAGCAATATCACAATGTCACTACCGTACACAACTTCAAGACCCATAACAAGAGAGAAATATAGAGATATGATTTTATTGGCTCATATCTCTCCGATTCCGCATAATTACTTCACCATGCTAAGTGTGAACAGAGAATAAATTTGTTTTTAGTTATCTTTACCAAGTAATATAATTTTCGCACTAGATGTTTTATAAGACTATTATAATATAAATGTAATTAAACTCAATAAATATTTTTTTGTGTACATACATGCATTAAATACTTTTTTTTTACATTAAAAATACATTACAGAAATGACAAATTCGATTTAAGACTAATTAATTTTAGAATTAAAATAGATCACAATGAAAATAATTGGACTTATGCCATTTTCAAAAACAATGTCGCATATTTCGTTTTATTAAATATGCACATCCATGATCGTTTCATTAAACGACGATTATATTATTTTTTTAAAATACAATATTTGTTTTCCCATGCCATGATCCCGTTCGACTGTTGGCTCCACAACCGACAACAATGGCGCCAAATACAATACAGATGTTTGCCAAAAAGTAATGAGTGTGCCGATAGATAGCCCGAGCCAAACTACACATTGATTATTTGCCTATGAGATTTGGACCCTCGAGCTGACCCGCGTTCGGCCACGTGACCCTGCCATCCTCAGACCCCCTTCGTCCTGTTTGCACTTTTGATGTGCATCGCCCATTAACATATTAAAGATGCATGCGGCTGAATTATGCAACAGTAAATGGCCAAAAATTTATATTCAGGATGTATGCAAGAGTCGTTTCGCGCACGCTTGTGATTATATAATAATATATACGCCATAGAATCTGATGAGTGATCCTCGAAAAAAAATTAATAGCTATTTTACACCGGAAATAGGATTCAGTATTGCATTATTAAAGAATTGTCTTCGTGGCGTATATCTATATATCCCAATAACTTATTCAAGTCACGTAGTTATTGTGTATCGACAACCAATGGCAGGGAGACAATGGTGCGGATCAGATCTAAGCCAATTGCCAATGGTCACAATCAGCCATGAATGAAATTGTATCACCATTGATTGCCACGTCATCGGCAATTAATTAAATTGGGGTTGCGGGACAATAGCACTGGAAAGGTTTCTCATCCCTCGCCTACCGCTTATGAAATAATAATCAATTAATTTATACGTAATAAGACGTTAATTATATATTATATAATATATAATATTGAATAAACATTTATTTATTTTTAATAAATTATTTTTTATCGTCTAATGTTAAATTACTCGATTAATCGCTCCCTAATATTTCTGTAGCATCATTCGCAAATCTCATAGGAGCATATGTTCTCGGATCAGCCGCACTAATGTTGAATAATGGGGTGGCTGTACAGGGGTAACATTTTCATTGTACTTTCATGTACAATAAATTATTTAATTAAATGCGTGCCGAATAAATACTATTGCAGAAATATGTGAAAGCGTTAAATAATATATATATATAATTTTTTTTCAATTTTAATTTTTTTTTATATATAATGCGATTTTGGCCACATTTTTGCAGACTCCATTGAACAAGTGGGCGAACCGGCACGCGGCTGCTGCGTCGGTCCGGGGAGCGGCACGTGCCGGTACTGCGATCCGCCCATAATGCTTCCTGCATCCCTTTATTATCCAATATTGCCATCAAATGCAGATATGTCAAATGCGAATTAAATTTACGAAAAGATAATCGATTCTGTGCCTAATGAAACGATTTTTCTTCAAAGAGTATAATATTCAACTATAAATAAAATATTTAATCACTGAAAATTGGGTCAGAAATCAGGTCTTCTTTAACCAAACGACGCTGATTTTTTTTATATATAATATTTTGGCTGTAGAGGATTGCAAATCATTACTTAACTAATATTTTTGAGATTTTTTTAAACCTATTCTGACTGTTGGATCAATTAAAAAATGTACAAAAAACATTATTCCATTGCACAGATTTATTTTTATTCGATACTATTTCTTATACTAAAAATCTTCTAGAATATATTATTTTTCTTTAGCATTAGATTATATTTTACTTAAATCCAACTTAAAATTGACAAAAAAAATAAATCAAATAAATCAATCAATGGTTTGCTATAAGCTAGTTTGCCTATGATTTGAAAGTTGATTAGAAATCTTGAATCATTAGAGACTTTTTTCAAAATTGATTTACCATATGTTTTTGTCCAATAGTAAAATATTAATATGATACCACTAAGGTTCTATTACTTTTAGATAAGAGTCTAAGCCAGGGGTTTCCAATGGGTCTAGGGGTCGATTTTAAACCTATTCGTGCCGACGGGGTCTATTGAGGTTCCCATGTTTTTTTATTTTTCTCGAATAACTCTTTTAATATAAATCCTATATGTCACAAACTTTTTATATTTCTCATCATCATCCTTTATTGTCTGCAATTGCGGAAAAAAAATCGTCTGACTTAAACGGAAGTAGTTTTCTATTCAACCAACACTACGTCGTTAATTCAGATGAAGTATCAATAAGTTATATAAATCCATTATTTTCATAGAGCGTATCAAAAACTTAATAATTAAACAGACGGCGAAAATAAAAAATCAATTAAACACCATGGATACCATATGTAATATTGACCTTTCTTGTAAAGAAGTTACTAATAAATCCATGAATCAAAGATATTATGGCTGTAGGTACTCAGGGATTCCTAACACGAGGACCATATCGTTAGCTAAATTCTCAATCTAATCGAAACGGCAGGACTGGAGGATGCGGATAAACAAACTATTGAAGAATTACTGCAGGTTTTATGTAAAAGCCATATCAACGACGACCTTCAAGAACTGGTCGATTATGAATAATTTGAAAATAGTGATTCTAAAAACGATGAACCCAACGAATTACTAAAGGTTTACCTAATAAAAGTTCGGAAACTTTAACGGTTGATTAAATTGTGAGCGAAAGATCCAGTATTTAAAATGAGTGAAAATCAAGTCGTTTAAATGCGATTTCTTGCTACCGACATTTGTTTAATTAGAGAAAAAAAGGCGCCATTAACGCTAGACGACTTCATCACAAAAAAAAGTAATAATATTAAAAGAATTTAGGTGTGCCACGGATTATTGATAACATTAATAAAATAAGTGACGAGCAGCACATGGGTCAAAGAAGCTGTGAGTCAGAATTATAATGTAATATTAATTTTACGCGATTTTATTATGATCTAATTTATCAAAATTAATGAGGACATTGTAGGTTCATTGAAAGTTAATCAAATTTGTATTAAATGATAAAAATATTATTTTCAATAAATTCTGCAGCCATTAAATTAATTATTTTTTTATTATATATATTTTTAATGATTTTTTTTAAAGAAAATATGTATGCCATTGCATATAAAGCACACCAACATACTCGTTTGGATCAATATACATTTATTTATTTATGGCATTTGGTTGAAAGAGGGGTGCGGTTTACTAACGAAACTACCGCCATCACAATGAGTCTTCCTCCGGGAATCCTTCTAATAATTATTTGCCGTGTGTGTGTATACAAATTGTATACAGAAATAATTGAACCAGAACGAGAGTGATGCTTCATTAGAGGTTCGTGCTAACAAATTGATAAATAAATTTATTAAATTGTATATTAGAGGGATATGGATAATCTCAAATTTGATGATATAATTTGATATCGCTAAAATTGAAGAAACACATCGCGGAATAGTAGCGTAAAATCGAATCATCTACGTAATTTATTGAGGTTAATGGGATACATAGTATTGTATTATTTTATATTAATAATCTGTGTGTATAAAAACCAATTGTATATACCTGTTATCTGGCGTTATCTGTGTTGACATGGTAGATATAGAGAGTACATAGGTGAAGATAAAAAAATATCAGTTGATATCTAATCGTGTATTGAGCACGTCAAAAATGGTATATTCTTATTTTTTACAATTGAGGTTATAATTATCAAACTAAAATATATTATTATGTATTTGTTTTATTTTCTTAAAATATAAATGAATTTATATTTTACAGCTTTTATTTTTCTAATGATAACTTGAATATTTAATGTGCTTTGTAAGCATAATTTAATTTTTTTCAGCATTTACAAAATAAGGAGAGTTGTGACAACATTTTTAATTATAAAAGTCAGAAAGTCGCATACAAAAAATCAAAAATATGCAAGAATTCAAATGTTTTATAATTTTTAAACAACGTTTTTAATTTTTTTAGGCATTTGTAGGTAATGATGATTGGCGATCTCTTTGCAACGATCTCAAAGATTCAAGACGATGGGTTTTAGTGCAATCTCTCTGGACAGACTGCACATTTTTAGTAGGAGATACATCAGAAAAAATCGAATGTCACCGACTTCCACTTGCAATGGCATCTCCGGTGTTTGCTTCCATTTTTTATGACAATTTACCGCAAAAAGACTCTAGTCCAATACGTATACCAGATATAAAACCGGACACGTTTAAGAAATTTTTAGAGTAAATTACTAAAAATAAAAAATATATATTTTTAGATTTTGATTTTAAATAAATAAATATTACAGATATATATACACCGATAATTTAAATATGGAATGTGTAACAAGTGCATGGGAAGTATACATAGTCACCCTAAAATATGAGATGCCACAAATGGTAATAAAATGTAGAAAATATATCAAAGAAAATGTTAATATTGAAAATGCATTATTATGTCATGAGCTAGCCGATATTTATGATGAACCAACTATTTTGGAAATAACTAAAAAAGTAAATTAAAATATTTTCACTACTATAATTAATTCGTTTATTATTATATTAATAATTTATTTATTTTCAGATCATATGTGACAAAGCAAAGGATGTGCTATGGAATGATAATATATACGAAATTAAAATTGAAACATTGATTACGATTTTTCAAGAAGACGGTTTAAAAATAGACGAAATAGATTTATTTAATATAGCTGAAAAATATGTAAAAAAACACAACAAATATTTAACCACAGGTATAGTCTAAATAGAAAGTATCCTCACATAATGAATACAATAGAAACATTATTGTAAAAATATTTTTGACATTTAAGCTACTTCCCCTTCAATACGAGATCTCATAAAAAATATTCGATTCCTTACAATGTCGTCAAAAGAATTTTCCGACTGCATACCAACTTCATCTCAACTACTTACAAAACATGATCGTCTTACAATTTCAATGAAATTATCTTCAAAGAATAATCCAGAAATGCCAGAAGGATTTTCTACATCGACGACTAGAAGAAAAGTCAAAGCTAAATCAATTATTTATGATTAGTTCAATTTGTTAAGAATAAACTATGATATTCATGTATAATAAAAACTCATATTATATAAATTATTGATACAATTTATTCTAAGTGTTTATTAAATACTGAAGACATAATATCAAATTTGAATATATATTTACTTTTCATAGATTCAATAAAAATTAAATAGTACATTAAATACCCGATTTTACGTTTCCATTTCACGCAGCTTACATCTGAAGTATTTAAAATTTCAATGCATTTAAATCAAAAAATAATATAAAATTAGCGGTTTTCCCTACAAACTGTACTTGCGAATAATACGTGTTTTTAAGCATTATTACTGCAAAAACCTGGAATAGATATTAAAGATCCTTTAATATCCAAGGTGTATATTTTAAATGCAATGATTACACGCTGAGGTATGGGGTGAAATTAAAAAATGTATCATTTTCGGATAGCTTGAATCAACAAGGATCAGAAGGATAAGAATATAGATATTAATTAATTAATACAATGCCATTGATGGCTGTGTACTAATATCTGACTAACCTTTGCAAACTTATGTAAAAAAATACTTAAATGCGATGACATCTTAGGTTATGGGAATCGACGAAATATTGGACAGCCATATTCATTCGCAGAAACTTGTTCGATGAAGAAATCGATCCAACCAATTCTAAGAAGATGCTGTAAGTCATATTGAGGACCTTAAAAAGTATTTAATAAGCATTGAAGACGTACAAAAATAAACCCTCCAATGGATTTATAGCATCGAAAAAGCTTCTGATTTGCGCGATTTTCTTAGTAAAAAATATTTTTTATTATTTAAGACCATCTATGCTCTTCTTGTTTTTGCGTTTTTTTTTTATCAGCCTCCACAGAAACGAATAACGAATATTTAAATATTTTTATTGTATTTGTATAAATAACTACGTAACAATGGTTTTACATAGACATATTCAAAATTGACAAAAGACTAATGTTTTTTGGGTGTGTATAAAATCTTTCAGCTTTTAATGGTATTTTTCAGTAAGGTTGCCACAAATAAAATTATATTTGCAACCAGTTTTTGCATATTTTTACATAGACAATGATTTTTTTCAACCATCTGTTCTAAAAGTTGCTTTTGTATTCTATATAAGAGGGTTTTTTCTAATAAATGCTTTAATTTATAGTCAGTAAATGTACTACTTTTACTGACTGACTATAAATTGTCATATAATGTCAATGTGAATTTCTAAAGAGTGAAAATCAGTGTTTGGTTTCTATAAGTGTTGGGAACGTCAAAGTAGTTTTTCTAAATTCAGACCTGGGAATTTATCAGTAGCCGATGAAGAAAGAGCTAGAACTAGCCTATCGATGGCACTGATACATCTGTATCAGATTGCAATGGTTTCCAAGAACGACTTATCATTCTTGGAAAGAATGCGGAGCTTCTGAATTGAGCTACAACATGTGTGTCATCATGTGCGAAACAAAAGCAAGAACCTTTTCTCCATCGAATATTGACAGGGGATGAAAAATTTCTGGCTTATAATAATGGTACCAAAAACGACACTAGGCGAAGCCTAAACATTATTGAAAACATTTTATTTTCTTTAAAAAAACCCCCAGAAACTTGTGACTCGACATAAGATACCAACATAATTCCAATTCGTCACATTCTTATGTCATGAAGTTCGTCCACTTTTCTCCTGGTCAGTTATTTTTGCCTTCGTTTAACACGCACTTTTCAGTATCCACTATTTAATTATATTTTGAGAAAACTCAATTTCGTAGTGAAAGTTTTAAAATCTTGAACTTAATCAGCTTCTTTTCGTGTTATAATTATTGGTATCAGCTGTATCACAATTTTCAGCTATTCTATTGATTTGTTTAACTATTTATGAATTTTATTTATAGCTTAAAAAACAATAATAATTATTTTCATACTAAACGTTATAAGCGCGAGAGTAATTGATGTGTTGTCATAACAAGTTTCAACTAAAAGTTTGCATCAAAGCATTCCACTGTCCTTTTCAGCTTTCACGTCACGTGCTTGTAATTGGCAGACATTGGAATGTTGAATTATTTCAAAGGATTTATGAAAAAAATCTCAACATTTACATATTTACTCGTGAATTATTCATGAATTTGGATGATTAAAAAATATAAAATATTATATAACAAACTTATGGAATTATTTTGATCATATTAATTAAGACAACCGTTGAGCATATATTTAAAATAAAATGAATTCTTATCATTGGTGAACTAGTTCTGTACAATATGCGATTGTGCCGGCACGTGCAATAATTAACATGCTCGGCAAACATTACAAATTGCGCACCACCGCCTAGAGATGCAAATACGCACACCCACTGTGCAAACGTCAAATTATCCATTCTCGAATTATGTACTTAATTCGGTGCTTAAATTCCGAGAAAGCAGAAGTTAAACAACGAATCGAAAACAATAAAAATGTATGAAAAATTAATCGCTCGTGGAAATAAAATGGATCGATTTTCTTCAATTTGTAACGATGATATTTTTTTATTTATGTACAAGGAAGCATTCCAGCATCATCCCTGTGCCATTAGAGAAACTAGGCCGTTTGCCATCGCCGTTATAAGGCGGCGCTGAAATGTAATTACATCGTCCGTTGTGGTTTATCTGGTCTCGCAAATCTCCTGGCCCGTCGCCCTTGTTTGCGTAATCTCGCTATACGTATTTATGCTAATGCGCATGCGTGTACCTGACCTTTATAAGTCCTTTTTTTATTTGGGGAAAAAAGGCCCAAAGGATTTGGTGGGCTTTGTGCGATACGGTGATCGGTGTAATCTTTTTAAAAGTTCCAAAGGCCCCTGATAAATGTTTTGTTTCAGTCGATAACGTGATTGGTTTACTCGAACGAGTGTACGAGCGTACGAGCTTTTAATCAGAGGTTCTTCAGGGATAAAATGGACACAATAATACTGAAAAAATATACAAATAGATCATGAAAAAATTGTTTTCAAAACTAAATTTCTTATTAATAAATTATCCATTGAAAGGTAGAATAAAGATAATTTGAGTAAGAAGCTAGGACTGAAAATTAATAATAACAGTCAACTATTACTATCAGATAATTATTCAGTTCTGGGGTAAAATTTGGGAATATGACATTCGACGAAAAAAGTTTTTTTTTTATTATTTATTTATGTATTTAACTACGATGAATGAATGACATAACAAAAAGATTCCAAATCGCCATTCTCCCATATAGAGATTCTATTATTTCAAAAAAAAACTAAACGTAATTAGAGGGAAACGTAAATTCAGGGTACTAAATACAGTGCAACCCGTTTTTTACGTTTTTAAAGGAACTGATAAAAAAAACGTAATTAGAGAGAAAACGTATATTGGAGATAATTTTTTTTATAAACGGCATAATATTAGGCATTTATATTGAGGCATCAACAGATACACCGATTATGACATGATTACGCACACGCTATGTATATATTGAAAAATAATTAATTCTTTTAACTAATTTTTAAAAGGGTCGATTTGATTTGCAAAAACGTTTAATTTGAAATGCGAAAGGGTGAATTTGAAGTGTAGTTATTAATTTTAATATATAATAATACGTGTTATATATTATTCTAGCTAACAATTACAAAAACGGCTTTGTATAGATTTCTATAATTACCACTGATTATTATAAAAACACAATTAAAAAAAAAATATATACAGTAATTAATAAACATCCATTTGGTCTTCAGAACTGAATGAATATTCTAAAAAAAAAAAATAATAACATGATTATAACAGATTAGGATTCGATAGCGTTCTTTCGTTTTGCAGTAAATTAGACGATGTCATATTAAAATTAGCCGTAGTATGCAGGTCGTCTTCAATGACTTTGACTATATCAAAAAGAAAGATAAGATTAAATTGTATTTTTTATCCTATATTTTTGTGGAAAATTACAAAAAATTTAATTTGTTGAATCAAAATATTTTTTTGCACAGTGCGTTGTTCTTTTTTCATAATATTTATACATAAACTGAGAAAATATCGTTTTATCTTAAAATATCTAAATTACTTATAACAATTACTTATTACAATATAATTTTAATTTTCTATATTAATTTGGATGAGATTCTGCCAGCAAAATTTTATGCAGTTATTTGCTTTCACTTCTCCCTGTAACTTCTTAATCTTCGATTAATCTTATTATTTTATTAGATTCTTAGTCTTCATTGGTAACAATTTTAAATATTTGCTACCTTTTTAATACAATTTTCTTTATTCACGTGTAAACATTTATCAGGTTCTCTTGAGAGTTCATTTCATATATATTTATGTAATATTTTTTATTGTTATTCAATCTTAACAATATATTTTCTATAATACAATATATATTTACTACACTACAGTATTCCATGATTAAATCTATTCGGAACAAATCGGAAGAGCTTTCATTATAAATAGAAAATAAAATACATCTCAGTGTCATTTAAAATATCATCCATCTTGTAAACATATTTTGCATATACAGCGTCATTGTATAAAAAGATAGAATCATAAATGTTGTTGGAAGGTGTAATCGCGTTACTCCACCGTCGTTTATTTATGGCACTGCAGGAAGTAAGCGGCGCCGGAACAGGAACCGAGACGGATGAGGAATGGTAAGGATGCTCCGTTCTTCAAGATGTTGATTTATTTTCAATCTTCTCCGAGAACACCGTCAGATATCGTAAATCTTTGCGAGCAACACTTACATATAATATCTTATGTATCGTTTCAGAATACGGACGGAAAATATGCGCGAGGTGTGCACTTATTAATGCACTGTTGCCTAAAATTATTATATGCACTTAAAATAAAAAAAACATATATATTTATGTGAATATAGTGTATACTTCTGTTGCTTTTATCAAATTAATGGCGTTAGAAGTAAATGTTCATATGAGTATATAGTAGAGAATGACCAGTTTATTGAAATGTCACTAACAGATGGCGTCCCGGTCAATATTGCTATGGCAGTACGATTTTAATTTTTTTTATTCCATTTCACAGGAAATATTTCCATTTTTCCACAGCCATCTGTATGTGAATGTATGTATATATTTATTTGTTATTAATAAGGCTATTTAATCTATTGAAACTGCATGAAAATTAAATATCATTTTTTTAATATCCAAAGTGTTGATACACTTTATATTATCTTTCAAGAATATTAAAAAATACATTTGAACAATCTCTGAACCCTTATAATATTTTTTTTTCTGTTTTTTACTACAAAAAAATACTGTAACGATTTTACGTTGCTATTTTTTAATAAACATATACATTCAGCCCTCCTGTAATGTTTCCTCTCAATCACTATTTTCTACAAAATGTCTTGTCAACCAAAGAGCATTGACCTTTATTTTGCTGGGCAATGTATTATATATTTACGAAATATTTAATTTGACCTCGAAAATATTCGCATTTTGTAGAAAGAAGCAATTTAGAGGAAACGTTATAGGAGGGCTGACTGTACTTAATCAATCATTACTACTCACAAATCAAACAAAAAAATTAATACTTGCTCCTTAAACGTTTCGATCCTCTTCCCACCCAAAGAGTCACTAGTTTAAAAAATATGTTAATTAAAATAATAGCCCTTTTATACAAAATTTTGAAAAGAAGGATACATAATATTATTAAAGGTAGGTTTTCTTTAAAAAAAAATCCGAATTTAATTTGATAATCGTTCTACGTGTTAGATTTAATAATATTTATGACACATTTTCAGACTATTATTATATTTTAGTATTTTATTTAGGTCTCGCTAATAAATTTTGAGAATCGGTCATAATTTTTTTAAGTATTGTTTCTTTTTAAGAGTTGTTTGATTAAAACCATTTGAACTAGAAGATAATTTCATATATTTTGTGGCTGATACAAATTGAATTGAATTATTTCTAAGAAGAGCGGAATGCAAATGACAGAAAGTGGAATTTGATAGAGTCTTCCACACTTTCTCTTAACTTTATATTTTTAACGGTTGCTTAGTATTGATTTTAGCGGTTTTATTTTAGTCAGTATTCCATTTCGAGCAAATTTATATCGACTTATTCATGTTTTTAAAGAAAAGAGGGTAGGAAAAACTATTTCTTTGATAGATTTGACAGAAAAAAATATTTTTAGATATACCAATGGACATCTGATTATTATATCTATCTCTTAAATAATATTTTTATAGAGTATGCTAAAAATAGCATGTAAAGGGGTAAAAGTAAATAGGGGATAAGTTTGATACAATCCTTTGATAGCATTGTTATAAAAATACACATATACCTTTACTAGCATTAGTACAATATTTTAATATGTATTATATAATAAACATTAAATATGAATGATTGCTTTGAAGAAAACATTTTCCTGCTTTATTATTAATAAAGCTTTGTATTATGTTCAGAAAAAATAGTTGGAAAACTTTGATATTAAATTTCTATAATATATTTTACATTTTCCTATGACGTTTTTTTAATGAATTTCAATCCTCCATTAGCGGTGTAGTTTACAAAGGCTCACTCTTATAAAGGAAGACATAAATATATTTCTAAATGAGAGTTCAAGATAACTGCAGGGCCTTCCTTTTCCCACTTGTCACAAATAAAAACATGTATGGCAACAATAAAGCGGAAAATGAGGAAAACTCGTCGGGAAACGATAAATTTCTTCATTTTTCCGTTTCAATAAAATAACAAGCTGCGAACGCGGAGCGTGTGTGCGCGCGCTCGTTTATTTGCGACGACGAAATGCGATACCGAATTGACGTTTGATGTGAATTTTTATTTTTATTTTATTTTTTTCATGTTGACAGGTAAACCAATATATCTGGAGTGGATTCTTTGATACTAAAAAAATACGAAAAACAATATGTTCTAATATAATACCGTCACAATATGAAGATTTCATACCAGAAATAATTTATTCGCACAGTTTTACCCGACATGGATTTTAGAAATAATATTTTTTGCTATCAAAGCAACTCGAAACACCATTTGTAACTAGGTTTAATTAAATTTTAGATAAAGCGGTTATCATATTTAAATATAATTAATTGTAAAGTTAATTAACGTATTGTGGGTATGGCGGCTTAATGGAAAATCTGGTTCGTGCCGTGGAAATTATATGCAACTTCCTTATAGCACAGACCGCTAATTTATAATATACAGTTAAAACCATTTGTTTTTGCAAAATTTCAACAGTCGAACGTTCTAGTATATTTTTATAATATTTGATTAGTATATTGATCCTTTAAAAGTGATATTTAGACTGTCACTACTTGTAAAAAATATTAATAGCAGTAATTATAAAAAAAAGTGTGTAGCAGTCGAAAGTAGCGTTTTTTGGAAATATTATATATAATTTCTCTTAATTATCATACATCACCGATTATAATAGTCACGAATCTTAACGTTTTCGTAAAGATTCGTGACTATTATTTCTAACCTATCCCAACGTCTAATAAGGCAAAGTAAACGTTACTAATAAAAAATACATTCATAGGATATAAAAGTTCTTAGACAATTCAATTAAAACTTGCACATAATATCGTGACTTTCGTGAGTCGAGGAAAGATGAGTTATATTAAATATAATTGGTTTAGCTTTTAATAAAGAATTCGAATGCAATTCTATTTTATTATAACATATTATATAAAATTTACAGTTGCTCTAATTAATTTACTTCTAATTGCAATAACAAATAAGTATTTTATGTAATACCTTGTGTTTCTGTTTGTTAAGCTTCGACATTAGCCTTCATTATATTTTTGGTAAAAACTAATACCTCAGGTTTTATTGTCAGTGCGTTTTTTTTCTGTCAATATCATGTGCTCTTGAAAGATAAAAAATAATATTCTACCTTATAAAAAAGTAATAGTTGTTCTTAAAAATTGTTTTTTCAGTTATGATAAATATTTTCTGTATTCGTCAAAATATGGTATAAATAAGATTATTGTGTCATCTTAAAAAACAAACTATAACTATTTTTTTAAAAATAAATAATGACTTTTGTCCCAGAAGTTACAGAAACAGAGAAATATTAGACATTAAAAATCAATTATGCTATAAATAATATCTCAGAAGGATAATCGAACGTATATACATCATATATGAATAATAAATAGAACAATTATATAGTTTGCTGAGTAACTCAATCTGTAAGTAGCCAATGAAGACGTAATTTCAAATTTGGAAAATAATGTTGCGAAACTCACTCACAGACTAAGGTTTAATTGAGATAGAGGAAGAATGAGTTGCAAAAAATAATTAAAGGAGTTTGTAGCACATTCTTTTTGTAGGAGAACTACAAAAAAATGTGCTAAAAGATATTCATTGTTGCACCAGGGTATTCAAATATTTAAAAAAAATGGACTAACCTTGAAATGATCATAAGAAAAACAAACTCAATTGCTGTAATGGCAGAAAAACTACAAGAGTCACCAGTGAACAGTAGCAAAGATGATTAGAATACTACAGAATAATTGTAATAATTATGTATAATTATTTATTTATATAAAGTAAAAAATTGGCAACGAGAAATGAAAACAAAACTACATACATTGTATGCCAATTATATCTAATTATTTTTTACATGAGATTAACTCAATCATTTGACTTACGTTCAAAGTCGATAACTGATTGTAAAATAATTTAGAATAGCAAAAATTAACAAAAATACAAGTTATTATGTCACAAACACGAAATATTTGTGTTACATGACTCAGAATTTATTGACACTGACTGTATATTTGCACGTCTTGTATTATAGATATAAACTTCGCACGGTAACTACTGTTCCATCTCACGGATTAGATTATCTCAGTAAACATGTTGCCTAGAGATTTCGATTCGATACAGCATACCTTAACGTTGGCCTATTAATCAGTCGAATGCTTCAGACGCAGCGGGGCGTGAGTTATGTACACTGCATAAAGTCCTCAGAGGTACACGTAAGTCTGTCGTCCTCAAATATAACGTCATTAAAGCAAAACTGCCAATAAATGATTTATTAATTTATTGACTTTAAAGTTGTGGATCGTTATTATATTTTAAATTTAATAAAAACCGGTTTTTCTCATATAATGCCCTTCTATTATAACATCAGTACATTAAAATGGCAATAAAAACTTTCCCCTATTCAGTAACAAGGGTTGCCGCTTCACCGCGACGTCAAAGAAGTACACTCAAGTTGTATGTAATAAAATATAAAAAAAACATTTAAACACTCTAAATAAAAATATAATAAAATTAAAAAAAGGGCCTTACAATAAGTACGGTGGGCACGAATTTTGTTGTCGCCGTGTGACTAATCGCGAATTACTGGGGGTCTCATTGTGTCGACATCATTGCGATTGTGTGGCCCGCCATTCTTTCATATTTATTTGTTTATTTGAATAATTTGTTTTTTGTGTTTCGGGCGCAGTCACTCATTATTGTTTCATTGTGACCTGCTAATTGTGATTTATTATTGATTTATTCAAACAAAAAAATCAAGAGGACGTTTTAATAAATGCGCGTCAAATCAATTGGGGGTTGATATTGAGGCATGTGTTGCGTTTAAAATTTTATTTTCTCCCGCCGGCCGACGAAAGTGTTCTTTATGTTAAACATTAAGGAATTACGGTTGTACAATGAGAGATTTAAACTTTTTTCATAAGTAAGACCAAGGCCGCAAAAACAATCCTGACACGGAAAAAATATCCGCTTATATTGCAAAAGTTTTTTTTCTGAATGAAATATTCGTGTCCCTAACTCTCGAGTTGAAGAACACGCTCGCTGAAACACACGGAAGAGGCGCGGAGGAAGAATAAAAACCGTCAGGCAAAAAAATATGAGGTTTTCAACATTATATCAAATATTTTAGTTCATTGCATTCATAATTACTTATTAAAAAAATATATATTTAATTTATGCAATAATAATAATAGTTTTTTCTATTTCCATATCATTCTAAATTTAAATTAAACATTTTATATTATAGTATCATTATTAAATAAGGCAATAATCAATACAAAAATCGCTGATATTTAAGTGAAATGTTTCTTAATTTACAAAACGGAAGCTCTAAAGTTAAATAACGGTGCTTTTGTATTGTTTTGGTCAAAAATACTTTCCACATTTTCCATTTTTTTTGCAGTAAGTAAAAAATCGCTGAGCACGTGATACCTTTTCGACAGCCAACAACAAAATAAATATGTAATACGTTTGCTTACGTCACGATATGTCAAGGACATGTGTAACAACACAACAACGAACATTGTTATAACCATACATGAAGCTAATATTAATTAAAGTATTAAAACATGAACAATATTAATACAAAATTAATGATTAAATTTCAATCAGAGTAATTATACTAATATTAATATTAAACTACAAAATACCTATTCATAATTAATATGTAGAGTTATTAATCACTCTATTTATTATATTTGACTATTTGATAATGGATGTTATAAAGGTTTTAGGCAGATTTTAAAGATGTGATTGTTTAATGAGTCTATCACACTTAAACTCCCCCTTGCCCATTGTCAAAAGGAACTCCCAAAAATTATAGATTTCGCCTAATTAACTTATCCGAATACTAACTTAGCTCATTCCCTGTTAACTTACGTTATCATAACAGATTGTTAATTTTCCTACAAGCCATGAGATAAAAATAAATAAAAATGTATACTTAAGTAGTTAATTTAAACTCGAATTATATTCTATAATAAAATGTATTAGGATATGCTTAGATTTTTTTGGTTAAATTTAGAAAAATCTTTTAGATAATCTAGCTAACCTTTTGAAAAACGCAACTTAAGTCGGATACCGTCTTACATCCAGTAACAGTCGATTCCTCTTAATTGGGACAAATCCAAGGAATTAATTGTGATATACATGGACAATCTGAGACACTTTTTATTGTTAAATAATTATTGATGAGGTAGTATTGAAATAAAAAAAATATCAAATCAAATGTAATATCTCAATAGATAGTTTGAGACAATTTTTTTGGGTTTGATGTACCCCAATTATCCAAAATATACTATATCAATATTTGTGTGATATTTTTATTACTCGTAAAAACATGTTTTTTATATTTATTTACTAAAAAGGCGAAAAACAAAACGTTTAAATTAGTGACTGTTTGTTATTGAATTTTATTTGCTAAATACTTAATTGATCAATTATCTTCATCATCATCATCATCATTATAACACTGGCCAGGGTCAGGTATGACAGTATAAGAGATTCATTACCTACGAATGTTTTATAAACATATTTATATTGTTAGTTTGGCGCGTTGGAATTAATTAATTCAATGTTAGCTATCCTTCATTGAATAAATAATATAAATTTGATCCAATTGATATAATAATAAAATTAACCAGTGTCGTGGTTTGACACTGGGGAGAATATAAATGTGAGAGACTTTATAAATAAATAAATATATTATCTTTTATTCGTTTTAATATTATTTATCGCCAAATATAAAGTCTTATTAAAGTACACTAATTTTTAATTCAGTTTGACAGATTATTTTGCCAGCTTTTGACAACTGTCTATGATATGGTGTTACTCCTTCCAGATTACCAGTTCTACAAGCATGACGTTTTTGGGATCCTCATCATCATGGAATATTTGCCTTGAGATATAGAAGTTAATATCTTGCAGGCATGTCGTATCATAATAATATATCAGAAACGCGAAGCTTTCGTATCTTCATTGTTCGACGAGCTTGTAGTCCTTGTTATTCGATGAATCACATCCCTATTCAGGCTTCTATCTATTCTCATTTCAAAAGTTCAAGTAAAATTGTCTATTATTAAATAACCAGTTTAAATAAAATTTCTAGAAAAACCTCGCTCGTATATCTTTGCGAGTATTTAGGATGCTTAAATTGTATCATAAATTTCAGCCATTCCTATTCAGTTTCCTGTTAAAGATCATCCGTCTAATCTTCGTCTATTTATAGTTGCTTAAAGGTTCCGATTTATTCCGCGTGAAAGAATTAAACTCCGCTTAACGATGTAATATGTTTTGTTTAGCTCGTCAATTATGTAATTATATATCATTGAAAATGTATCCACTACAACTGACTACAAAATCAATGAATCCCTATAAATACCCGTGAATTTATAACCTTGAACGAGCGTAATCGGAACTTCGGAACGTTCACTCATATCAAATTTTAAAGCAAAAAATTGCTATATTGACATAAGCCAACAACTTTTGGCATACACACGGTATCTCGTTTCACAGATCTAGCGATGGCGAAACACACCGTGTTTACTGCGGATAAAAATTTACCTAGGCTCCGTACGGGGGAAAAGGTAAACATGAAAATTATTTATGATCCCCGTATTCGGAAACAAACATTACGGATATGGGTTTTCGCGTGTTGGTGCGAATGATATGACCGAGGGCTTATGGAAATTATTTTAAACGTATTTTTTTAATTATATGTTTGCTCATAGTTGATGAGTGAAACCTTTTAAAATCTTTACCCGCCCAACGCGAATCGGTATATCGTATGTCTGTATAAAAATACGTTTTAATTAAATATGAAAAGCTTGAACACTTCGCGAAATAATTTTATAAAATGTTCCGAGTGAAACCGCAAGCTTTTCATATTTACGTTGATATCTGACACAGCATGTCATAGTAGCGAACGTTAGAGTAGAATCTGATGTCTTTGCTCTAACATTATTTTTCTATCCCGGTGCAGATGGTAATTTATATTTAATTTTATATCATATCCGCCCGTCAGTTTCAAGAGACTGATATAAATATAAAGTGGTATCTATTAAATATTTTCTTAATAAGATTTTCTATAAAATAAAATTCAAATATTATTAAAAAAAAACATTAACCGCTTAATACCACGGCATTTTCAAGTGAACTGATTATTTTTTGATTGAAAAATATATAATTATATTTTAGACATATATAATAGATGAGCAACTCAAAGAAAATGTCATTTTCTGATATTTGTAATACATAAAATAGTATATATATAACTTACTCTAAATGTTTCACATGATTATTAAAAATTGTTTCATACATAAATGTTATGATAATTTCATCATGTTTAGTTTCATTTTCAATACATTTGATGTGAATATATGATTAATTATATATATAATTAATTATAAAACTGAAATGATGTAATTTAATGACGTCAATCATCTCTCTGGGCATGTACTAGAACCATATAGAACCATACAAACCATACGAACATTAAATATAATAAATGTCAAGGGTCATAATAATTCAGAGATACTGTTAATGGGAGTATCTCATGACAAAACGTACAGCATGATTACAACTTTTCCGTTTTTTTCTTAATAAATAATATATTAAGTTATTGAATATTTTTTTGCTTCTTCTGTGGAATTATTGTCGCTTAATAGAATAACGTACAATATTTAATCGAAACGTTTCCGTCCGTACTATCGTCATTTGAATTAATTTGATTTATCCCAGATGTTATTTCAACCGAATTCGCTACATCAATCTCTTCTTCCGCCAGTAATTCTTGCAAAGCTACGCTATTCATATCATCAAAGTCTTCCTCTTCTATAGCCACTTGATCTATCATGAGGTATTAATATGTACTCTTGTGGCCAATTGATTCGTAATACTTATATATTAAAGTTTTTGCTATAATAACATTATTAATTTATGAAATTTTAAACAGATTGAGATATAATGTTTTATTCACATTAATTATAACTTCGATAAACTGGCGAGACAATAAACAAGAAAGAATACAGTCAACGCTGCTAAAACTTCGAGATAATGACCACGCTATAGAAACCCGCCCTATAGAAGAATAAGGCGTACAAAATTTAAGATTAATCATTTTTAGTTCAATAATCCTTTCAAAAATCCTTTGCGACTTTCAAATCTATATTTCCACTTCGCCACATCTTATTTTTAAAATTCAAGTTAAAATTAACTTAAGCAAATGACGAACAAGCCGTGGTTCATCCGAAATGCTGACTTGAATCACTTGAAATGTAAACCCTTGAATTCCTCAGCTTTTCCAATACCATCCTGGCTACTCACAAAAGTATTACAATTCCCGAAAAACCCATTCTCGGTCAATTATCCCTTGTTAAATTAAACCCAATCAGACCCTTATAAATAACTCCCACCTTTTTAGTCCACTCAAGCTAATCCGTATCCATAAAACCACTATAACAAGACGACGACGAGAAAATGATGTTATAGAAGGAAGCACTATAAGAGGGAATGCCGCACACGTCGCTCTATAGCAGAGAGCGCAATAGGAAACCTGACTGTATATGGTTAAAATATAATATTTAATATTATTTTTGAAATAAAATAATGGAGGCTTAGCCTCACATTCTTGTATAAAAGGATCAAGAAGAAAATCTACAGTATTTAATTATTAGAAAACTTTTAAAATGAGGTTCGATTCTTTGAATCAATTGAATTTACATTGTATAAAATTTCCATGAAATCCATGAAAGAGGTATAAAAAAATCCTCCGAAGTTTATATATAGCAAACTATGAGGAGTTTATTACAAAAGACATCCACAAATACGGTGATTCTTCAAATGAGTGTCGTGTGAAGGATATTTTTCTACATTTTCTTTCTACAAACTATTTTTCGGGGTGTTTTTTGAAATTTTGAAATGCAAATTACAGATTACAAAGTTCGAAAAACATCGCTTTAATATATATTAAAAAAACATTATATCTTTATATTTTAAAAAGGTATTAACATCAATATAATACTTAAATTATTTTTTAAAGAAATATCCGTATACATATATATATAGTTTTTATTTTAGAAATCTGAAAACCGATTGAATGTTTTTATTTAATTTAACTATTTGAACTTCTACATTTACTGGATACTAAGTGAAAAAAAGTATATCTTACAGCAGGGGTAACCAAACTTTTTGGTAACGGGCCGAATTGATTTTTTTATAAAACATGGTTTGCACGTGGTCTTTTAAATGTTGCAATATAAAAATTCAAGATCCCTGGGATAGGCTATAATTTGTATTATCCACAACAGCTGTTTATATAGCCCCGAATTTTGAGGAACGTCATAAATAAAAGCGAACAGTTACGATATGACATAAGTAAGAAATTATTCTTCAAAAACAAAACCTAGGTACCGATAAGAAAAATTTGGAAGAAAGAATTTTGCAGTAAATAGTAAACAACCATTATATAATAACCAAATTTTGTCGGCAATTTCTAAACAATTACTAAAACTACTTCATTCTTAAATATTTTGAAAAATGGTTTTATATGCGCTGGCCGCATTTGCCCAAAAACTTCTCAAGGTCTAAAAAAAAGGTATTTTTATATTGCTACAACTATCAAGTATCTAACCAAAAAAAATATTTGAAAAAACAAAACGTTATAAAAGTTACAGCCGATCAAAACTTTATATTCCACTCAAGTTTCTTTCATATTCAATAGATTTGAAAATCTAACAAATTTCTATTATTTTTTTTTATTCATTTTAAGAGAGAATCTAACTCAAATCTGTTATTGAGTGACTTCTTGTATCCCCCAATAATAATTTCAATACACGCTCCGCTTGGAATTTCTTAAATCTACCCCAAATAATGGCGGAAAGAAATAAAATCAGCATCTCCCTCCGCTTCTTCTGCTGCAACGCAGTCGAGAATGAAACCAAGGAGAAACGAACCGGTGCACTCGACACGGGTGACATGAGTCTGACATGTCAACGGTCCCGGCCACTCGATTGAATGACTGTCACCCCGCACTGCACAATGGACGCAGCCACAAGAAAAAACTGTTTATTCTGGCGAGTGCTCTCGTACAACCACTCCATGGCTACCCCGTACATTCATTTCGGTTCCCAGTTTTCAAAAATTGTAATTGATTGTAGCTTCCAGCGTCGAGTGTCTTGTAATTGATGTCTATTTTTGTGTGTATTTTTTTTTATTCATATCAAAAAACCAGACCCTCGAACGTTGGACGGGGTCGAGGGGCTTTCAGTAATCCGAGTTATTCGCAAATGCCGCGGTTAAAACTATTTCATTGCCTTTGTAGTGCCCGCTCGTTATGTTAAATGTACGAAATTATATTTCATTGTGATTCAAATGCAGATTATTATAAAAGTTTTACATTATTCCTATACATAATAACAGTGAGAATAGAATTAACCCATTAATTACGTATAAGATTTTTTTCAATATTATATTACGACTTATAACATGACTGTGTGCAATCAGCAACAATATATTTTGCTGAGATCATCTTATTAAATAATATATATCAGTGTAAATCCAAATATTTTTGGGAAAAGTTAATATTAAATATAGTTTTTTTTTCTCAATATTGTTGACACATTCTACGAACCGTTTGATGTAATCCAATATTAGAACTTATACCGAAAACAGGGTGAGCAATAATCCAAGGTTAAGTTCCAAATAACACAATTATTTAGTGCCGAAGCATTTTGTCAAATATTCAATTTGGATTCTGAACCGGCCCAAATAATTTCATCTCCCCTTTGTGACTTTGTGAAAGGAGGAGTAGGCGTTGCCCTGCCAGCGCCGGCATAGTAATTTCGACAAATTCAAATTACATAAATCTCTTATTAAACTTCAATGGAATAAAGAGATACGATCTAGATATTGAAAGCCGCGTTTATGAGCGTACAATAAAAATTTATTCAAGTAACCCACTTTTGTTATTGAGTAAATAATTCCTCAGCGATGGCGGAGCGTAAAGTATATTTATTATACAATACAATCAATTTGTTTAAGAAATTTATTATTTTTTATAATAAAATGCGTACTTACGCTAATAAAATACGTGTAAAGATATCTCCAGATTTTTTTATGTAATAAAAAATGCAAAAAATAAGAAATATCTTCAATAAAGAAAAATATACGAGGTATTATTGTTATACACACACAAAGTTTTGCAACAAAGATATATTTTATTGTATTAAATCTTATCTCACATTTTTTTATGAATAGATATGACAAGGATAATAATGACATTGAATTGTTTAATATTTTTTTCTATGCGAAATGAGGCTATGTTGGAAATTATAGGAAAACTGCCAATATCAGAGAATTTATTAAATTGAATATTCATATCTAATATATTCTTGGATATGTTGATCGCCCTACATTTTTTCGCCATTTCTATTTTTATTTTATTCGCGATTGATTTCGATACTCATTTTAGATAAATTTTTAATGAGTTATTCGTTATGTTTTATGACTACTTTAATTTTTCCACTCTGTCCTCTTTTAGCCTTTTTTATACACTCATTATATTTTTTTTAAAAAATATTAAAAGAGAAATTCATTGGGAAACATAATAAGAAGCATCTATAGGGTTTGATCTGATATTCAATTCAATAAAAGACATTATTTTTTTAAAATTAAATAAAACTTGGTTCAAGTTGTTTGCAAAAGAACCTTTTGGGCCAGTACATGGATTGGAAAAAGTTTTAGTAAATTAATAATTTAGGAAGTATATGCAGTTGACGCTGTTGTAGAAGCATAGGATAGTGGATATATTTTTCCTTGATTTTAATATTAATTTTATTTTCAGGAAGGAAAAGAAAGAAATGCTAAGAGCCAAAAATAGTCAGAATTATATTAGGAGAGGTTTTTAGACATTTTTCCAAAATGTTCCAATATTGTAACCTTGTGATTTTTTATCACTACTACAACATCCATTGTCGAATATAAATTAATCAGTCAATAGCTGACAAACGTGAAGAGCGACTGGTGTAGTATTTTTTCAAGTTTTAACATATGGAAATGAGGAGTGGTTTTTTAAAAACATAATTTCCATTCAACAAGAAATAACAATTGATCAACTTTATATTTTTTTCATATAACGATTGATCATAATAATTATAATTGTTGTAGATTCATTATATTCGTTATTTGTATTGGAATAAACTATTTGGATTATTTTAGTTTTATTTTGTTACTATAAATATTCTAATTTTGAAGAAAAAAAAAGTAAAAACTCAAGAAATAAAAAAAAGCAATACAAATTTAATGAAAAAAAATCTAGTTTTGCGTCATAAATCATTATTGTTAAATTAAAATTATTATGAATTTTGGGTTGAGTTGTTTTAAGTTGCTAAATCATTGCTAAGTTGCTAAGAGAAATATTTTAGGCTAGTTTCAGATTTAGTAAAAGGAATTTTATATTTATATGGGATATGATTTATTTAGTAAATAAATAAAGCCTGATGAGGTTTAATAAAGCCAAGGCTTAACCTTTACCACTCTGGATGAAAAAAAAATACGAATTTGAAAAAAATATATATTATATATTTTGGAAAACAGGAGTAAAACATCTATAATATCGTTTTTTAATTTGTGATTTATCATTTTTTTACTAATTAAAATTAAAAACTCGGTTCATTAGTTTTGGCACTGTCTGGGAATGCTGACACGAGTTCATTCAAATGTGTATGACCGTGATTATGGAATAAAATTACGGTTCACTTTTAGACAAAAAATATTTGCTTATTTGCCATTGTAAACGGTATGCTTTAATTGAGTTTTATATTCATAATTTTTATTATGATAACAATTATAAATTATGCATATAATGGGAAATATTCATGAATAATCGAATGTAAATTCTTGGTACAATTTCTTTAGGAACAACAGTAAAGAGTTTATACCTGGGTTGATTTACGACATACGCCTACTTTTTTAACGTAAGGACATGCCGATGGGGTCTAATAGGAAGTTTTAGATTTTTTATTAGATATTTTTGATATAAATTATACATTTGTATAAAATCGTCTAGAAAATAAATAAACATTGCCCGTTATTTGCAGAAAAAATAATATTCTGAGAAACAAAACGTTTTTTTTTCTTGCATCCGGTGCGATATAACATCTTTATATAGGTCTGTAATAGACCCCATTCGAATGACGCAATAATTTTCGAGCTGCCGCAATGGAACGGTTAAAAAAACATTTATACCTGAATTTGCAAACATCCCATTGGCTGGTATCACCGGGTAATATACCGGTGTTTAAAGAATCAACGTATTATATAATATATTAATATTTTATTGTTTATTTTTACTTTATTTTTGATGGGTTATTATGAATGATGAAATTAATGCACTCGGCATTTCTTTTCGTAAATTATGTTAAAGAATAACAACCAAAATGTCATAAAATATTTGAAACCGATGAAAATACAATGCGACTATTTTAGGAAAAAATATATACTCCCCGTTACGAATAACATTGAGACATATGTCATTTGAAATTTAATAATCCAATAAATACTTTTTTGAACATTATACATCCGGTGTGTTTGGAAATGTCCAGTATAACATTGTCCTCTTCTATCCCACCTGTTCTAATTCTTTTAATTGTATGTAATTGGTTGGAATGGCAATTACTTAGCATCGTCGCTACTCTTTTTTCCTTCTAAGCTAGAATCATAGTATTCTCACTTCCATACGCTACAGTCTTTTTACGTCATTTGTAAAAAGTTGTATTTGATTTGTAAAAAGTTGTATTTATTTTGTAAAAAGTTGTATTTGATTTGCAAAAGGGTGCATTTGAATTGTAAAAGGGTGCATTTGATTTGCAAACGGGTGTATTTGACGTAAAAAAACTGTATTACTTTATTTTGTTATAATTTTGGTTTTTTTATAGCAACTGGCAAATTTTTTTATTGGTCATTATTGTCCCTGTTAAATGTGTTTTTAGTTTCAATAATTCATCGGAAGGTGGAAGACTGGTGTAAAATCTGTCGGTATACACATGATAATCCTCGGCTTCTGAAATTGTTTGCAAAAGATTGTTATAAAATTGCAAAACGATTTTGGATGTAAACTGTAGGTCAGGTCTAGTAAGTTTCTCAGTCGTAAGCGAGCCGTAATAAGGTATGAATGAATATATACAGCCACTACTAGAATCAACCAATACATACAAACGAATAGCCCATTTAGTTGGCTTATTGGGATTATATGTCATAAAACAATTTTTTCCCTTAAAATTTACAATAGATTCGTCAACCACTATTTCTTTTCCAGGGAATAGGTGTTCTTTAAATTTTTCGTCTAAATGCTTCATGTAAAAATCGACTTTATTTATTCTATATTGAGGACTAGTTTCCTCGCGATTGATATCTTGGTTGTTATGTAAATCTAACATCCAAAAGATTTGTAAAAAAAACACTCTCTTTTAAAGATCGTACTAAAAAATGGCGAAAAATAATCCTGCAAGTCTAGGCGAGGTCTAACTCCCATATTTAAAATCACACCCAAAAATGCTTTAAATTCAAAAGTATCATAGAATTTTAAAACAAAACTTTCACTGATTTTACTGTATCACTATGTTTATCAAATAATTATGTAGGTAATGGAATTAAAAAAATAATAATTCCACAATACAAAAAAATAGGGTCACAGGACACAGCTTCGGACAACTTTCCGATATGAAGAAACCGACAGACTGCTCCAAAAAT
>JAGXCT010037073.1:58476-68946 GCA_022495035.1 Philopotamus ludificatus | reverse complement strand
ACTTATTCCGTCTTTGGGCCATAACTGCTGGCCTTCAGAGTGGAAAAGGTTAAAGTCGTATATGACAGTAGTAGTGAACCTAAGGCACGCGTGCAAGAGGTGGCACGTACAACAATTTAGCTGGCACGTGAAGGATGTACAGATTTATTTTTTCTAATAGATAACTTGTGGAACTATTAACAGTAGCATTACTGATAGCAGATATTTAAATAAATAAATAATAAAAAAAACCAGTGAGTCGATAAGTAATATGTAATTTGTAAACACGTTCTCTGCTACTGGTATAGGATATTAGCGGGAATATCTTTCTAATCCTTATGGACATTTTTTTTAAATAGTTTATGTTTATATTTCATAATTAAAATTATAAATGTACACAATTTTTAATAAATTTTATAAAAAAAAATATATTAACTCAATGTTGCTGTCTAGCAAAATATCATAATACAGGTTTTTATGTCAAATATACCCTTTTGCAAATCAAATTGACCCCTTTTCAATAGACATTTCAATAGAAAATGGATCATTTTGATTTGCAAAAGGTATATTTGATTTGCAAAAGGGTGCATTTGATAATAAACACACAATAACCAAAAACTTATGTTTTATATATTAATAAATTAAAATATTAACTTTACTATATTATTAGCCCTCTCTACTCTGACCATTTTTGGTCGAATCTCCGTTCTACTCATTAATTTTATTTTACGAATATATAAAAAAAATCTTTGGTAAAACGAATAAGAAACATCTATAGAGTTTGATCTGATATCTTATACAAAGGCATTTTTTTAATTAATAAATAGTAAAAAACGTGGTTCAATTTTTTTTCTAAAAACATTACGTTATAATTATTAATCTCGTGACTTGGCATAACATGAAGGTATAAAATTCCTGGAAATTTAATATTAATTTTCCCGAGATATAATTTCTAATCACGATTTGCTCAAAGGGATTATTTATTAATTAAATGTTCCAGT
This sequence comes from Philopotamus ludificatus, assembly GCA_022495035.1. Classification (NCBI taxonomy): domain Eukaryota; kingdom Metazoa; phylum Arthropoda; class Insecta; order Trichoptera; family Philopotamidae; genus Philopotamus; species Philopotamus ludificatus. The sequence goes on along the minus strand of JAGXCT010037073.1, from coordinate 67,966 downwards.
TTAAAATAATCAACAAAACGTTATAAACATAATTGCGACGCGATTATATAATAAATTCTATATTTAATGCGACCGTCGATTGTATACCCCTGTACATGATTACAGATGTCGAAAAAGCTTTCAATTGTAACACATTGCCACTGTATTCATCGACTTTTTTCTAACTGTATAATCATCATCTCGCAATAGAACGGCGTATCAAACGATCGTTTTAAACGCGAACCACAATGGCGACGGGAAGACAGCGATAAAGTATGAATGGCGCACGATACACGACACCTGATATTAAATATTAATGGCTTTGGACCCCACTGTCAAAATCTACGATCTAATGATGGCCTGTCAAAATACGACACTGGTAATCCGAGCCCAGTTCACACTGGGCGACACATTTTGTACTGACATTGCCATTTAATTGACCCATTCTTCTTCGCACTGCGAATATGATGCGTTTATAATAGACCGAAAAAAAAAATGCTAATGGATATACGATCGTCATAATTCAATGGAGGTGTCGTTTGAAAAGAGAATTATAATATAAATCTAATTGGGATTGAAGTGTTATAGCCGGAGTTGTTCTTCAATACGACAGCATAGCACGGTCGGAAACTCAAGTTATAATTGTATTTTAATTAATACCGATATCATCCCCCGTCTCGGTGGGACACGCCCAACTTATTCGATCCGACCAAGATTGTTGACGATCGTGCGAAACCATCGCACCCAACTTGTGAACAATTATTGCCATTGAACCGCGATCCTCGAGTGTCTCGAGTGCCGCATTGTGGCCCCGAACAATAAATTATTTCAAAATTTATTGCAGCTTAAATATCGCCATTAAATATTGCGCCTTCATTAAAAGATCTCCGTTTAACGCCGGGTAGGTGCTTCTGTTCATACAAATTGCAGCGGGCCATGCATTCTCAAAGTGTTAAATATAATTTTTAATGAGATATGAATGCGAATCTGATGGAGGAGATGCCCTACTAATGTAAATGCCATGAATAGCTTGTTAAATTCCACGTATTCGCCGAGTAATGTGAGATTTCAATACACGTTCGTGATACGTAAACACAGATATCTTAGTATATTCAATGAATATATTTTAAAATATATTTAATTATCTATACATTATAATGATAGAGACAGGCGGAATCGTTTCTCGGAATTTTGCACTCGTGTTAAGCTCATTAATTATATGCCAGCATCCCTCATGATTTAATATAATAATGTAATACTTAGCTGATTCCGAGAAATGTTTTAAATCTAGACTCATTATATATTTATAGAAATAATATTGCTGAGATATATTTACGTAAAATCTCTTTATTAATAATAATATTTATTAGGATACTTCAAAATGTGTGCTTATGCGGATGATATAATCATTAGCCAACACAAACGAAGAAATGTTGACTATAAAGCCAGTTCACGCATGAAAGCAACAGAATTTGGCAATAAGCAAATCCACAAGAGACAGAAGAAATGTGGGGAGGCTTGAATCTAACAGTAAAAAAAACGTAAGAACATCACACGACTGATAATAACATATGTCTACGGATGTTGGTACTCTACTCATTTAATTATGTCATCTTTGAAATAAGGGGTTTGCGAAATCACAGCTAATACTATAATAAAAAGTTAGTAAATAAATGATTATGTTAAAAATGTCTGCAGTGGATATGTCACGTTGAGCGTATGGAGGAGACCCGTAGCAAAAATCAACTTATCGAGTAGATTCCATAATGTAAGAGACCGAGATAAAGCTGAGCGAAGACTAAATATGAAGGATAGAACTAATCTTGGGATGTACATAAAAGAGTAAAGTAATAATATGTTTAATGAAACTAACTGGAAGTGAAGTTTGAAATGTGGTTTTGTCGAAGAACTCCACGTCTTTGCAGAAAACGGGAGCTTCTGAATGCCGTTAAAAACTGCAAAATTGAATACTATGGATCAAAGTATCACCTTTTTCAGACTATAGTCGACAATGTAGAAGATAAACCTGTGACTGGCTATAAAGTAGCTGTCGTTGATTCATGACTGATTGGTTTAGTAGATCTTGACTTGTTTGAGCTTTCTACATTATCATAACACCACGAGGAAAAACAAATAAAAAACACGTTTTCGATGAGATAAAAAAAATGATAAAAACGACTACTTATAAAGAATATTATTCTTTTAAACTAAAAAATTGTATAAATAGAATATTTTAAAATATGATAATGGAAAACATGACGAGAATTTCTTTAAGACCATTTGATTTGAAGGTCGAATCATCGCCTGGAAATTTAAAATGGAGCTTATAGAATTCCAATCAAGTATTGAGATGAAAGCCATGTTCGAATGGAATTAAATACATGATTTTAATTATAATTATTTATTCTTGAAGATAAATTCCAATACAATACGCATTAAAACTGCATTTAGCACCCCAAATTGCGAGGTCAAAATCTCGATCAATCAATTACGATGTGCGACTTCTAAATTATTAATCGATGTTAAAAAAAAATTAATAATATAAAACAAATGTTTAATTAAATTAACCAAATATTTCGATCATAAGTTGTTTATTTATTTTTAATATTCAAAACGTCAAATAATTTCAAAGAATATTTTTTAATCACCTTCCCTGTTTATGGTTTTACATGGTTTAATAATATAATGATGACTACATAACATATTTTATGGAATTTCACTTTAAATATTTGGCTGCTGAATTTGTGTATCTACAGTCGAAAAATTTAATTACAAATTTCGATTACTCGTGATGGATTAAACTTTTTTCCTTGCTTTCGAAACCAGTAGAGGTAGTTAATCTATATCAACTCATTGTCTATTGCAGAGGAAATTATCATAGGTAACCCATTTTCTATGACCTATTTAAAAATGATTGATTTTTCCACTGCGAGCCGAGTTGTAGCAATTAATATGCTATTTTCCGTTCACTCAGATTGCGAGGTACTTATATATCTAGCTGACTCTCCCTTATTATGCAAAATGATGATAAATAATTCATTGTAATTCTTTATATGGTCTCTCTTGTTGAATGATGTAGATTCGTCTTAAGATGAAAATTTGACAATTTCTACCTATTCGATAAATTATTAATCCTTCAACGTATACACGGAATATTTTTCATATGTTGCCGTAGCACTATTGTTTTGTTTTAATTTTAAGAGTTAGAAAAAATACTTTAATTAGCATGCACTACAAAATACAGATGCCAAGAGACTAACAGAACCATTATCTATTTAGTGAAATCAATAATTATTTATTCATCATTAATATATAATATATAGAATATAAATTATTATCAAAAGCCATTGTTAAATTGTTAATAAGCTGTTCGGTGATTTTATGTATCGCCATATGCTTTTTTCATATATTTCCTTTAACATATTCAATGTTGAGGATCATAGCACAGCTGCAAAAGTTTTCTCCTAAAAAGAAAAGCGGGACGAAACTTTCCCAGTGGAAAGTGTTAGACAAAGCTTGCGAAGAAAATCTCATTTGAACGTTTACAGAAGATTCTTCGCCATAACGTTGTTCGCGGTTCATTAACTGGACAGAGTAAATAACACAATTGTTTCCGGCCAGTTGGTCTAATGCACTAATTATCTCTAGCGTACCAACCGGTGCAGGATTTTATTTTAATTTACGTAATTATCAAAGTTCACGCTGGAGCGATAATGAGCGCTTTGTTGTGTACACAGCAAACAAAGATTATGCCGAAACTTTTCGCCCCACTATGCTTCAATGGTTCCATGAATATTAAATGATCGCATTCGCATTAGATTAGACATTTTTGTTATCATAAAATATTTAAATTGTCCAAAGTTATGTATTGAATGATTGAATCGTCGCCGAAAAACGAACGATCAATATTAGAAATTTTCTTTAATTAATTCCTTCTCCATTTTGGCGAATGTAAATATTGCTCCTTGTCACGGTCGATAGGCATTGTAAATATCTACAAATTAAAATTAATCAACTGTGAAAGCATTTCTTTTTCGACTTGACAAAATTGATTAATCAAGTGATTTTGATTCAATCACTGATTTGAAAGTAATTTTTAAAATGTAAAAAAAAATGATATATGTAATATAATTTGTGATCATACTGTACAACATCCCTACTAAATAAAACTGGTTACATCTTAACAATTTACGTATTAACATAGAAAAAAAATGGTAAATGGGGATTGGTCAGATTTTAAATATAAAAGCATCATGAATTCTTTATGGGTGGAGCTTAAGGGGTTTATCATCATCATCATCATCATCTCCCTATATAACTGAACAACGCCCCTTCCTGCTACAATTCAATAGTAACGTTTTTCGGTACAGCATTATAATATTATTAATGCTACGATTTTATCGCCCATTATTAATATCAAGTTTTATATCAAATCTATGAATAACACTGATTTGAATTAAATATTTTCGCTAATTCCCCACTGTGGCGTTTATAATATATTCATAAATAAAATATCCGCGATATTAAAAGTTTATTTTCGTCGGTACTTGGCAATATAAAAGTTTTCCAATCGCTGAATAAAATTGGAAAAGACAAACTTACCCGAGTTTACTCTGGAAAGAATTTAATATGTATTTCGGAAATAATGCCCGTAGACAATTTTATTTTTTGAATTACTTAAAAATAAATATTTTCGCATTATCTGTTTGGACAAAGAATAAAATACAAGCAAATCTTTAATCAATTCCTGAATTATTCCCTAATAGCTATTAAAGCTTTCTCAATAGAATATCAGCGACTGACCTTAACCTTGATGTAATCTATTAATTATATAATGTATATGTTCCCGTACATATAAGAACATAATCAAATTTTATCAATGAATTAATTCATTGATAATCTGCTTCTATAGATTTTAATTGATATCCAGCTAATACTGGGTTGTTCAAAAATTTATTAAAACATCTATTTTAATTATTGCTTTACATTTTTTATTCACGTGATACATATAATAAATTCTATCTATATAAATTATCTATCTATAAATTATATCTAAATAAATTATGCAAAAAAATATTTATTAACTAGCAGGTAATGCGGAAAAAAATGTCATATTTATGGCGACAAAAAGTTTATTTAAACAAAAACTGTACAATATTTTTCTACAAAATATTTTCTGTTTTTATTTACGAACTTCCTCCACAAAATAAACAGTTTTTAATACCATTTTAATAAAATACGACACCAAGTAATTTTAGACTTGCTCAACATTTGTGTTTTTTTATTCTGGAGAATTCAACCTTAATTGATTCTTGAAACAGTTATTTTTTAAATAATACCTCTTTCAATCTTACTTATTGGGCACAATGCAATTCTGCTGTAACAGTCTGACCAGTTTTCAGTAGTTCATAGGCATTATTCACAAAACATCCCACCATATACAAAAGGAGAATCTTCTTTAGTTAATGATGGCCGAAGGGTAGTCACAGGTACCTGAATCGCTGAAGGTCATTAGTCTGAAGAACACAGTTTTTACTCCGAGTAATAATCCATCGAAGAAACGGATCGGTTTCATATCTGGAGAGTAGAGTTAAAAATATAGTTATTCGTTATTCTTGCGCGGAAACTCAAACTCATTGTCAATTTTTTCTATGCATTTGAAAATGATCCGAGGTCTTGTGACAATTCCTAAATTATTTACGAGTACAAATTTTGCATGAAAATAAATAAAAAATACATAACGATCTTGAAACTGCATACGAATTTTTTTCTGCATGCAATTATCGAATTTTGGCGAGCTGGAGCAATTTTGAAGCTGCCAATCTACTGTAGAGCCACAACAGCTTTTGATTTCTAACCACCGTTTACCTTCCAATTTTTCCTACATGATGGTCCGCAAAAGGCGATATTTTAATCCGGAAATAATGTGTATAAAGTACTAAATTATTCGATTCCATCCATGTAATATTTCTTCGGTAGCATCACATTTCAACCGATCGATTATTGACTCCACCAATACGTTTAAAGTATTATCATCGATTTTAAGAAGTCTTCCTGATTTTGATTTGTCCTTTTACTCACATTTTTTTACCCAATTTTATTTTTTTAATCTACTATAGCACTGTCGAGGATTCAAAATATCTCCATAAATATCGCAGATGATCTAGATAGCCTAATTTAATTTAAATCCTTATATATAAAACAGCATAAAATACTGCAGATGTGTCTCATTAATCCATTGTAATTTTACTATGGGCCAAAAAAAATGACAAAGCAAATTGATTACTATCAGAGCTTCAAAACGATGCTAACTGTGACTTGCGTACTAAACGACAGCCGGTGACAAGCTGAAAATTAACCTAATAAAATGCATTGGGGTCTGAGCGAACACTTATTTTATTAACAATTAAATTATATTAAAATATGATATTATTATTATTTAAATGGTCTTCTTAACTGAAGCGGGTCTTTGTCACCCGGAGGACACTAAGCGATCTCCGCCGGTCCTGGGCATCTTCTATCCACCTGCCAATCATCAGTAGAGGCGCGTCCGACTCAACCCTTACTACAGGTTATTGGTTACTGGTCCTACAGGTTAACCAGACTCTTCAAATACAGGTCTGATGATCAGCCATAAGCCAGGGAGTTAAGCTGTCAACGCGCGGATTGTAACAATAATAATCGTACGTGGTTACGGCTGAATCATATTTAATTTACCATATGATCGCTACAGGCACATCCGGTAACACATCCGTCACCGACTCAGCACGGAAAGCGGCTTGGGGTCCTCATAGTTCCGTAGAATCTACGGAACCATGATAGCGCCCACCGACACGCGACTCATAAAAATGTAAAAATCAATATAAAAAGTCATCCATTCGAAATGAAATAAACCGTTTTTATATACCAACCATATATATTTTTAACACGTTAGCATTTGGAATATCTATCGTGCAAAAGATAATTCAGTCCATATTACTCTAATTTATTTATAGAAAACAACTAATCAATATCCAAAAATCAATATTCGATTAATAATAGGTTAGTTCAAGGAGAATTGAGTATACAAATGACTCTTCTATAGCATTAGAATCAGTTGAAATATGTTAGATAATTTATTTCAGCGTCTAATGACTATAATTTTATTATTAATAGATTTAATGAATTTATATCTGTTTTCAGATATGTATACTCACATATGTACATACATTAAAATCGAAAGGGTGACTGTGTATTAATGTATTTGTTGAGCTTTCATAGTGGTTGGATATACATTATATGTCAAAATATATTACAGTTAGTTTCATATTGATAATCAGACGGCTACAAACCAGATAGAGGATAAATCTAGGAATTCTTTTCAAATTGGATGTATCAAACGGGGTGTGCGTAGGGCGCAAAAGCGAGGGAGCAGCATCCACGGACAGGTAAGCAAGACACGAATGATGAAGGCCGACGTCAACCGAGAACAAAGCATCCCCTTGATGCGTCTCATTGTTCATCGTCCCCTGTTATTGATACACCTATGATTAGATTATAGCGAGAAAAGCACCCGGTACACGCATGGGGCTTCACAATGGGGCTTGTGGGTGCAAGCCGGCATCCATCAGCCAAAGGGTAAATAAACACCATTCATCCGAAACGTTTATTGCAAATGTACAATTTGAAAGATTGTATCTGCGCAAAATTGTTATTATTTATTATTGCAAATAAAATTAATTATTTAAGCGAAAGATGCTTTGCGGTCACACTGTATTCGTCCGAGTACGCGCGCGTGACGTTCATTCGTAATCGTGAGCCGATGATTACCGAAACTTTATGAATGAATTTAAATAACAATTCGGACATAATAAAAAAATATATAATAAATATTAATAAAAAAACATATTTTATAAAATCATTAATATTACGTTGATACATATTTCATCTGTGAATAAAATTATTATTGAAATGAGATACGTTTCTGCGATATCAAAATATTTTCTTTGCTTTTTATCCGAATATTTGTTTATGTTTAGTAATGTTTACGCCGCATGACAACTGTATCCTTTTGTATATTTAAAAAGATGTATTTAAGGATCAAAATCGGCTTCATGCCTCTCCGCGGCGTATTTTTTATTATTATAATATATATCATTTTCGCGGAAATTACGAAGAAATATCAGGAAATCTCATATCCGAATGAAACGTGTACCGAATTGAATACGAGGCTCGCGCCCAGTTCCTATTAAAACTTCTTCGGAAATATCATTTCGAGAATGTTCAAATATTTTCAAAGTCGTAAAAAACACACTTGAAGAAAGGCGTTATACCTCGCGAAACGATTGTTTAAACATTCGTAAACTGTGTAATCGGTTGTGAAAAAAAAGTGGTTGAATTTTAAATAGTTTATATATAAATAAATTGTTTAACGGTCAAATTATGACATTAATACTACTATTGTATTTGACATTTTTATATCGATTATTAATAATTTAAAATCGGATAAAGAAGTACAAATTGTATTTATTTATAATATTATTTATAGCTGAACTATTTATTATATTAAATTGAATTATATTTACAAAAACATTTTATAAAAAATAATATTATTTAAATGATCTTTCATGACTTGACCTTAACCTTGACGTTGACTCCTATGAGCTAAAAAGTTTAAAAGTGATGCCTTTATACTTACATTTAAAAAAATATTATTTATCAAGGTATCCATGATTAAAAAAATTCTAAAATATGTAATTAAATAAATATAATATTTCAGAAACAAATATTTTTTTATTATAAACCATAAAGGATGCCGAAAGCTAAATAAATTTTAATAAAATAGATCATTAGGATGGCAATGCATATTTTTAATTTGTGAAATACAGTTTTAGTCATTTATTGTCTTAAAATACAAATATTTAGAACATTAATTTTTAATTTAATCTGCAAATACACTACAGAGATGCAGCACCCCAAAGCAAATTGAGGAAAAATATATTGTCTATTAATTAAATATTATATATTGCTAAATTAGATTTATATTTAGTGTTACGCCGCGCGGTGTAGAGCACGAGCGTTATCTGCTCGTCAGCGCTAGCAGCGTAGTGTATTGGATGGATGCGGGGGGACAGCGGGGTGGGATGGTCTCGTCGCTAAAGCGTTGTATTGCGCTGCGACTCGGAGCAGTCCGCCGCTGTCTTACTGAGTTGTTTTTAAAATATACATTTTAAAAATTTTAATCTTCTGCAGTACCCCCAAATATTTTATCCACGAACTGCTACTGCTTATTTACCTCCTAATACCATAATCCAGGAGTGGCCAGCGCATGGAGCATGTGTCAAACGTGGCGCATTTCAACTGGCCAGTCTAAAGTCATTTCATGGCTAAAGAATATCAGACATATTCGAAAAATTTAAAATAAGATAGTAAACTCATCAGTCCGTGTGATTATTTGATTATTATTTTTTTTATTTTTCTCTTTCTATTTTTCGTACACTTATGGCTAAAGATCCTAAAAATGTGGGAGAAC
>JAGXCT010037073.1:25674-58058 GCA_022495035.1 Philopotamus ludificatus | reverse complement strand
GGTCACGTTCCTCAGAAATGAGGGAAGTGGATTAATATCTTATATAAAAAAAAAATTATGTAATCGCTTCGCTACTCAAAAAAAAATAGGGGGTATTACTGTATATATAAAAGTGATATATGGATTTTTTTGAGATACCGTGAGATTGCTTTATTGCATTAATATAATAACAATAAATTGCATAAAGGTACCTTCCAAAAAAACTAAATAAATAAACTGAATAAAATAGTTGTAGCTATTAACAAAATCAAGAAGATAATTAAAAAAATATATGAGCCGAAGCAATGAAGGATTTTCTCAGGGACAATAAAATTGACAAAAAACTGTTTAAATAATATTAGACATATTTTTAAAAAAATATCAAGGATCATCAATAACACCAGTACCATTGGTGATAATAAATTAAACTTTGCCAAAAATCTAAATTCATCTTATGCGCAACATAAGCGTAGTGGAGCATTAATGGAAAAAAATCCGATAAAAAGATCTTAATATAAGATTAGTATTATCGAGTTAATATAATAATTTGATAACGACATAAATATCGCATATAGATAAACCATATTCGTCTTCCATTGTTAAAAATACTATACAATAAATACACACAATAGACGAAAAATTTGGGGTCGAAAAAAACATTTTTTTTTTGCAATATTTCCCCGATCCTTTTTTCGCAATAAATCCCATCAAAATAGCGACTGTCAAACACGCGTCAAATTTACTCATAATGGCAGGGATTACCGCGATCAAAAGATTGCAGGGAAATGGCCAATTTTTGTGCAATACACGTGCAAAATTATGCCCGAAATGCGGAAAAAATCGAGCAATTATCGCGTTAGTTTCGAATCGATAAAGGATTATAGCACATGCGAACGGGACTCGTGTTGCGACACAATAGAACTCTATAGGAGATTAATATTAATACTGGCATTGTACAAGAATATTTGCCACGCCCCAACTGTACATAATTTGCAATTTTTTCTATGAATTCACGATATCGGAATCCGATTTAAGCAAGAAAAAAATATTATTTGCAAGTCTAGTGATATTTTATAGCTTTATGGCGTTGAAATATAGCGAGTATTTTTTATGTTAAATCATTTTGTGTGACACTGCACACAAAACAAAATGCAGCCATGCCCATGCTTTGAGATATAAAGCGAGATGAACGTTTGACATGCTCTATCCTAAGTGTCAAAGCGGAAATGTAATATTTCAGCGTTGAGCTTTGCTAGCATGAGACCTGATGGACTAAAAGTATTTTATAAAATTTCAAAAATATATACCGAGAATTTCCATAGCATAACTCCAACCCATGCGTCATTCAAATTAATTTATCTTATACCAATTGTTAAAGAGATGTGCATGTAATATATTTAAAATATTTATACATTAATATATGTATTCTAAAACGTACACTCTAAGCTTTAAATTGTACCTAAGCAAACTTCCTGCGACATTCTAGCAAAAGTTTGAGCAAACCCACGAGACATAACCTCAAAACTTTATGGATATACTTTAATGCCGTTTTGATGTAACTATGCTTAACAACATAAATCATTAAACGAAGTTAACATAAAACTAGTAATAAATACAGTTTTTTAATAAAATTGAGTCTTTAAATGGTATACGTGCAAAACAAAAAATAATTTAACAATATTATTTTAAAATTAAAATAACATCGTTCGCGTTCTTATTAAATGCGGATTTATGAGACCTTGACCATCAACAAAGCGGGCAGATCTTGATGCCTTAGACTTAATTATTTTATTAATGATTTTGAACTGAAGAGTATATTATTGAACAATGTTTTAGGCATCAAATAAGCAGTAAGTTAGAAAGTCATAAAGTAGTAGAGAGTTCTTTGATATGTAGTGAGCAGATATCTACTTTAACTTCTTCACAAGAAGCAGTAGCTTTTGGACACCGTCACAATCCGTAAAATTTAGTACTTTGAAAATATCATTTGTGAACCAAAGTATCACCTTCTGCAGACCACCATGGAGGCAAATTTTTTAAAGTAAACGTTTATTGTAAAGAAAGAAGCTATCGTGGCACGGCAATATTTGCAACTGGACCAGATTGGGAGCTCCAGAATTGTTCTAGCTCGCCAAAAATCGACAATTATATTGTGAAAAAACAAGAATATGGAGATCGCTTACGTCAGAAAACGGACAAGGTTGATTAAATCAGATACAGATAGCTTTGCCAAATAATGAAAACGTTGTTAATTAATAATTTTCTAGTCCAGAGCAACTCATTTTTTTTCTCGTTGCAACAAACCTTCGTTGCAATATACCCCTTGTGTGATTTTCTAAGATAAGCTTCAAAATTATAAAGAAATTTAATCCATCTGTAAAGTCTATACGTTTCTAATTATCAATCGTTTATTACCTTATTTTATTGCTCATCATCATAGGTACAACAGCCCTATTGTAGAACTCTGACCACATCCATCACCCTTCTCCATTTTATCCGTTTTGCCGGTACGTCGCTCCATCATCCGATAAGTTTCAGTTATGCAGTGTCCCTCGGTACACAGTCCCACCACCTTAGCCTTGGTCTTTCTTTCCTCTGGGGACAGGAAGGCTTGCTAACCATAAGCCTTTTCGGCGGCTGACTGTTCGCATCTTTGACACGTGACCACTCTCTGACGTGACGCCACTCTGAAGACATCTGTGACCGGTACATCCTTGTATAGTCGGTACAGCTCCTTGTTGCTTCGTATACGCTGTTCCCTCGGCTCCAAATATTCGTCCAACAATTCTTCTTTCCAGGATATCCAATTGTCGCTCATCTTGCTTTGTCAACCCCCAACATTCAAATCCGTATGTTATATGTATGATTTATTAATTTTCAGTTTAGGAGTATTAATATTTCAGATATTGTTGAAACAGAAAAATGCATAGCTATTAGTATAGCTGCGTTTATTTTTATGCCTAAGACAGGTCTGCTAGTTAAATAGTTTAAAAATAATTTGTATTGACAAAATACAGTCAACCCTCCTATAGCACTACCTGCTATAGAGCGACGTGTCCGGCAATCCCTTATATAGTGCTCTAGCACTATTTAATACATTGCCGTGTGAAATAAAGTTCCAAGACAATAAAAAAAATATACGAATTGATTTCGTTTAATTTACAAAATACAATTTAAAAAAATCTAACACCAAATTTGGTATGGGTGTCTAGTCTTCTATAGCGTGGTCCCTATCTCGTTATAGGAGGATTGCCTGTAAATTTATTATGATTTTTTTTTTTATTAAATCGCGTCAAAATATATAAGTAAATCGTCTCATTTCGAAAAAATCTACAGAATCTCAAAAAGAATACATTTCGTGTCGTATGAAGATAAACAATGTTATTTTATGTGGGTTCGGAGATGCAATTCAATTTGTCAAAGTGCGCAAGCCGCTCCGGAAGTTCGCGGCGACAATGCAAACATCCTCCGGGGCAAGTCCCTCTCCGACCCGAGGCGGGCGGATTCACCGGCTCACATCGATTCGCTCTTTTTGTCATACAAAAGTTCACCGATCCTTCAGAAGTGCATGCACTACTAAATATACGTGTGTCGCTAAATACAGCGATTCTTTTGATACTCGTAATAACAGTGCACGTCTCGACAACAATGTATCGAAATAGGTTAATCAGAATGGGAGGGGACGTGTCACGTGACCTAATATCCGCCCAAATATATTAGCATGTAAGGGGTGAAAATGTGAGAGGCTGAATCGCAAATCAATTATATTTTTTAGATTATGGATAAATTATATTATTATATTATATTAATAAAATTCATACAGCTAAGAAAAAATCTATAATTTTATTCCAAGTATAAAAAATCGCGTGAATAAATATTAAAACATAAATATTAATTTAAGAGAATAAAAAGATGTAAAAAAAAGTTCACAGTATTGCAAAAATGGTGAAAAAAATATATTTTTAATGACTCAAAATCATAAAAATAATATTCCATTGAGACAGTGCATTTTATTCTTGCAGACAATTTAATCTAGCCGTGCCGAAGAGGTATATTTGGGACCCCAAGTTTTTGATTTTTCTCGAATAGCTCTTTTAATATAAATCCTATATATCTCAAACTTTGTATATTTGTCTAAAAAAGTCTAAAGAATAAATATTATAGATAATTCATTATCTGCCATTGCGATAAAATATAAAAAAAAAACAACAGTATTCGCTTTTGTTGCTACGGGCGCAATGTTTCTTCTCGCACGCATCCGGTACGATGTGCTAAGCGCGAGTGAAACGTATACTAGTGACACGTGCGGCGAGAATTTAGCGGTCGGCCTACCGGCGGCGTGTGCTTAGTCTGTGACGGGACAACGATGGGTGTGCTTGTAATTTACGCGTCATATAATAAAATGACTAACTATTTAGTCAATTTTTAATAAAGTTATAGTTTTTTAAAATATCTCCATTTCAATTGTATTTTTTGTTTGCACTCCTGGTTTAAGTACTATCACCCTAGTCTTGTTGAGGAAGACAGATTCTTTCTATTTAGTGTATGGACTGAGTTATTTTAAATAATTATTTTTGTTTCTTCCATATTAATTTAAAAACCGACTGATCAAGAGGCATAATAGAGATTTGTCGATATTTCGACTAGATTTTCTAGAGGCTCCACCATAATGACTCTGCCATATGCAAATCTGAGTTGCGATAGGTTATCTCCATTTATTTTGAAGGCCATTGAGGGATTTTATATAGGAAAATATAAATCTATCAGATCACTGATTAATATCTTTAGAGAAATAACATCTCCTAATCTTACACCCCTTTCTAGCTATCTTGGCATTTATTCAGAAACTATAATTGACGATGACAATAATTGATTCTGTACTTAAGAAACCTAATTTATCCTTTTTGACGTATATGGTATGATATGAATTTAAACTGCAACTCAGTTTACTTGAAACAGATTCGAGTCTACATCATACTACAAAAATTCATATCGAATAGTTTTCATTATTTATATCTTCTGATTTTTGACTGATTATCTTAATTTTAATTCGTTTATCCTATTTATTCGCGGAGTTCAGTATTTCCCCGTAAAAACTGATATGCAGAAGGATATAAAAATCACAGCAAGGGTATTGCTTTTTCGCAAATTTTGATAATCAATCTGTACAATAATAAATATCTGACTCACCGAATCCAGTTCTCCCAGCTAGGCAATATTCCTACCTTTGCGTCGTTATGAACTCTCTTCTACTGGCCATATTCTATACAAATAATTTATAGGTTAGCTCATGTCACGATTCTAACACATGTGTTATTTAACTGTCAGACCTACCTCTGCATGTAGTCGCCAGAAGCTGCTCACCCTAAGAAGTCTTTCTCCATCCAACACCACACATTTCACTCGTAAACTTCACGATAACTACATATTTCACGCACTGAACCTAAAACCGCCGTTAATATTTTCTTCACAGACAAACGAATAGCACAATTTTATTCTTTTGTTTATTTTTTTGCTTAGTTACAATAATTTGTATTGTACGTTGAGAGATAATACCTGAAAATTCAGTTTATTAAACGATGTTAAAAAAATGAAAAGCATCTTTCTTTAGCGGTATTTGAAATATTATTAAATATTAGTGTATTTAAATATACCATTTATTACATAAATTGAATATTAATCTTTAAAATAATTTACATATGATTTTCCTGAGATGTCTGCAGTTATTCAAATATTTCGACGGTAAATTTCAAAGATTATACTGTTAACTTTTCCGGAAAAGGTAGGTCAGATTAAAAAATGATCAGATTATGAATGTATATTTAAAATCATCATACAATTTCATCTGTGATGGTGATATTTTATTATTATAAAATAATTTATTTGTGAAAATATATTTTAAAAAAGCTTAGAGAATAAGGGTCGGGTCGGTAAAATTCAGGGTCGGGTACCTTTCATCTAATTTCATTTGGAACACCTTCTTTTAGAAAATGGCACATGTAGTATTATTTCCTTTACTGAAGCGATTGTGAATAAATTCTCGTTTATTATAATTTGATAATAAAGAGAAAATAATCATCCTTAAGAAGAAAATGATATAAATTTATATTTTATTAATGCAATGATTGGAAACTCCCTTTAAATGATGATTGACAGGGTGATAATGTACAGCATGGGTGGCCAAACTTTTAATCAACGCGGGCAACCTGCTTTCGAAATTTTTGACTACGGTCTACTTAGAGTAAAAGTAGTAATTTAAAGCCAAAAATAATTTTAAATTGAAAATAAACATAGATAATACCAATACCAATTCAATATTAAATTATTTTAATAACATTAATTAATGATTACATCACACAAACATAAAAATATTATATAAATAAATTTAAGATTTTTATTCTATTTGTATTTCATTAATGAATGGAATAAATCCTCTCTCCTTAATTACCCTTTTAGGAAAGAAAGTCTGCTTAAATGTATTCACGGCCCTAACCATGTCAGCCAATATTTTGTTTTTTGCTTAAAGTCACAAATTTAACTTATTTAGTTTTCCTGTGATATCGGAGACTGTTGCCATAAATTATTTTGTTTCAGGTTAGGGACCCAAGAATCTTTTCAAAAACTTAGAACGACTCAGCCATCTTACATCGGTGTGCAGTAGTAATTCCTCAAGATCAGATTCCCATTCTTATAGTAATTCTCTGAATTTTTGTCTTTACAAACTGCTTCCACAAATAGAATGACTTATTTTAAATGCTACATTAATCAAATCCTCTGAATTTAATATATTTGAGCACAAAACCTGCTGGTTTTAAAGAGTTATAAAACCATTATCCTTCCCAACCATACTAGAAGCTCCGTCAGTTGCAATCGACACCAGTTTATGTATTGTAAATTCTGTTTTATTAATAAAAGATTTAATTAAAGTATATGCCTTGAGCTCTCGTTTGTTCCTTCGTCAGTAAAATTGTAAACAACTCTTTTATTACAACAATAAATACACATAGCTGTACGATATCAGCGACATCCGTTGATTCTTCAAATTGCAAGGACCTCCATTTATTAAAATTTTCACAAAGGATACACTTTTGTAAATTGACCGCGGGAAAAAATAGACTGTTTCTTATGAAAGCGAACAAATTGATTCTTGTTTCGACGCATCAGACGGACAGGCGACTAAGAATGGATACGCGGTTGACGCGTTAGCCACTCCTGCTGTACAGAATATATCTTGCTTCATATATTTTAATTGCATTGATTATTTCATCGTCTTTGGGGAAAGAAAGAAATCGCAAATATGAAGACTGAGGCGTTTTAATCATACATTTTTTTGGCATTTTCCATTTTTACACAAACACTTGATATTTTTTTATAGCTGGCGAAACATAAAAAAATCTGCATATTTTTTTTATCAAACATTGCATACGTCATGTTTATCCCGACACAGTTATTCGAGTAATAAATGTACTGTGCCCGAAAAATAAATGAACTATTATTATCTCCCCATGTTATTGTCGGGTCTATTTAGTAGGCGCGTGGCTCACGTGCGCCCCATACACATCCGCTATTAGTTTGCATCAACTCTGGTTCTATCGAGCCTTTGTTTGCATGCAGACGTTAGACATGGGAAAGCTAATTATCTAATTATAGTCTAATACACATACGGTATACGTGCATAATATATTACGCCAGTGTTTCCCCATTTATTTTTTTATATTTGCCAAAATTCCAATATAATCGGAATAATTCACTCGTATAAATTGTGTTTAAGGACCCGCATACGAAAATCCTTTTTTGCCTAATATATTGAATAAAAGATTTTCATTCAAAGGAAAACCTTTTTTTTTAATTTTTGCATCAGTACTTTATTCGCCCCTATATCATGAAATTTTAAATATTATGATCCAAACATGTTTTATTGAATGAAAAATATTGTTAATTATAAACGGTTTTTAAATATTTCATAGCCAATTGAAATATTTCAGTGATAAATGTTACTGTAAAAATATTAGTACTCCGAAAAGATTTATTTTATTATGAAGAATAATATATTTTTACAAGATTAATACTTTTTGGCGAGGGCCTAGCAAGTCGAAAATTACACCGGGGAGATTTATTATGGAGAGGCAAGCTCGAGATGAGTCCCGGCTCAATGTGTACACACAGATCTAATCTTAATATATTTCAGTTAAAATTACGTATTATATACATATTTTTTTTATATTATTTCCAACAATCGTCATTTTTATTGCATTAAATATAAATAACTTATATACAGTAGAATAATAAATATATATCTAAATATAGAAGGCAAAATAAAGCTAATTAAACCCTAAAAAAACACCTTTAAATTTCCAATTAATCCAAAATTAACAGAGGGGAAAGAAAATGAGAAAAGAGAATTGTTCCGCATTCCCCTGATTGTTTATTGAAATATATGGGATTTTTTCTGAAAATAAATTATATATTATGTATTTCTTTTCTCTAAATAATAATTAATCACTGAATTTATCCGAATATTATTCTACGATTCTATTATATTAATAATAAATGTACTTTACTGTTAGTATGTTTAGTATTACATATATTGATAATTAAAAAAAGAGATTCTTATAAAATCTTATTAAATAAATGTAAGTTATACCATAATTATTTAAATAATACAAATAATAGACTTTCAATTGCAATAATAGCTTGTTTAAAATTTATTACATATACAATTGTTTCGTGTATTTAAACTAGTTAAAATTAATTAACTGAAAGTGGTTTTACTATTTCGTTTTTATTCTGAAGAAAAAATAGAATACACTTAAAAATTCTAGCTAGTGCTAAATTAACTGGCGCGTTTGCATACATCTACATAATTAAGATGAACATTTATTATATTAATACCTATAGATAAATACGTTGTACATATTGAAAGTCATAGTCAAAGAATAAATAATTTTAATTAGAAATAAAGAACTTTCCTTTATTTCTAATTAAAAAAATACATGTTTTTACTGCCACAAAATGTTTATTAACCGATCCGTCACTCCAGCTCTAATCGCATTGTTAGAAGGGGGTCTATTTATAATGCAAAATAGACCCCAAGAATTTCAAGTCTGATTTTTTTTGAAAAAAATGGATTAATCTATAATTAAAATAGTAATTCATAATATGCTTCAAAATGGCTACAGAAGTTAAGATTGTTGTTTTTAATTGTTTTCAGAATTGCGGACAATAAAGATATAAAAAGTTTGTGACATGTGGGATTTATATTAAAAGAGTTATTTGAGAAAAATCCAAAACTTGGGGTCCCAAATAGACGACATCGACACAACAAGATTAAACAAAAATTGTACAATATTATTAAATTAAATACTTTTGATTGTTCTTTATGACCTTTCCGCATAAGAATATCCAATTTTTTACACCATCTTTGTAAAATTCTGGTAGTTTTTTTCTATTAAAATACGACTCCAAGTGATTTGGACTTATTCCACATTTTATTTATTTATTTATCTCGAAGCGAATGTTCCGTTGACTCAATAGGGTGATATCCGAAGGTATAACATAAAGGATGTTGAAGAACTTCTAAATCTAGCTCTCTTATTTTGATCTAGGATTACCCAGGTAACAAGATTGTTTCCTAAAACGAATCGTTTTTTAGGCAGTATATCCTATATTCTTTCTGAACAAGCACTACATTAATCTGCTGTAACAGTCTGAACAAGTTTTAGTAGTTCATGGTAAATTATTTCCCAAACATCCCACTAAATATAAAACGAGATTTTTTTTAAATCAATAAATGCAGTAGGGGTAGATACAGGTACTCGATATGCTGAGTCATTGTTTTTTTCTCCTCGGATTAGTGTATATCAGGACGCACTTACATCCTCAGTAAAAATCCTTGTAAGAAACGGATCAGTTTCATGTTTAGACAGAAAGATAAAATATGGCTATGCATTGTTCTGAGACCAGAAAGGGAGAAAGTTCGCAAGGCACCAACATTTTTTGTGCCTTTTAAAATTACCCTTTACTGTTTTGTGCAGATCAGACTACACGTCTTCTTCTGTATTCGGACGTAGGCGATTTTTAACTTTTATACACCTATAACACTTTCGAGGATTCAAGATGTCTTCATAAATATCGCAGATATTCTGTCGCTTAAATAACATTACTTTTCCTTTTATCTACTATTGTTCCAGCGATATTATGGTTAGCTTCTATGTTTATGTCATGATGTGGGTTAAAATGGGTTAAAGCATGTCGGGAATAGGAAGAAAGCGCAGTAGGGCAAATCTGGCGAATATCACAAAGAAAAAATTCTTTCAGTATTTTACATTTATTCAACAAGTAAAAAATCGAAGCACCGAGCACAAAAAAATACGTGAAACCTTATCGTCGTCCAACAATAAAATAAGCTTTTAATATGGCTATACATGTCAAGATACGTCAGGGTCAAGTGTATCAAAACAACGAAAAAATATGACAAATTGACTTATATTATATTACAATACGCGAAAAAAAAATTCGCATATTTTTTTTAACAAATCTTGATACGAAAGCTCGTTCAGAATTAAGTTATTAAAAAGAAAATATTTCGTCATTTGATTACAAAGTCGCATATTCCACTACAAATAAAGTCATTATAATAATATCAATTAAGTCATATTATAAAGCAATTCATCGACTCAATTTTAGATAAAGCCTTCTTGAAATTGAGATTACTCTGATATATTTTAATTATAATTAAAATGGATGCGAATTTTACAACATAATGTAGGCATGATAAGCTTGCGCAAAGTTCTCAATTTACCGTGACGATTATATTGCAAACAAACACGCACATACATACATAAGCACAATTGCTCTCCTTTAATCGTCTGTTGTGTCAAATGAAATTGCCCCCAGCTCCCCATGAAGCTTGTTTAATCCCATAGAGTCCTGTTTGCAAAACAAATGACGCGCTATAGACGACAAGTCTCATTGCCTAAAAATGTATTTAATTTCAATTATTCACGGGCTCGAGTGTCAAAGGTTCTGCCACCCTCTCCCGGCGAACACTCGGCGTATGAATTAGTTACGGCATACATTTCGAATGTCAATATGTTTAATGATTTGCAGAATTCGTCCGTGTACATTTACCTGGCGAACACAGGATGGTTCATAATTGAATATGACCACTAATTAAAAACGGCCCTTAGCGAAATTTCGGAAGGGTTTTCCATCTGACCTGCTTTTGATGAGTTATATTTTCGGATTATTCTCTCTATATATATATGAAAAATGTATATTTTATATAGATACGCTGTATCGTTTCTTTGTATCATTCGGTAATTTAAAATTCAAACCATTGAATGGAGTCATAATAAGGTATATATGGTTTTTTTAGATTCGCTGTTCATTCACTCGATGTTTCGAGGGGTGTTTTCGTACACCGATTTTGAATTGCAGATTCGCGTGCAGGGGTTCTTCCATACACACAGGGGAACAAAACGGGATAGTCTGCAACAAACACACGGTTCGCTTCTGAACTGGCTGCCCCGTCACGCACGTAATTGGATTGGAGTCAATAAAATGAATTGTATTTCATTATTTGTTGATTGGAAGCCGACGGGGGAGGGGCCGGTGCTGGCTGCAGCCGGGGGTGTTGAAATAAAATAAAAAGAGTGGCTGGCAGAAACGTTTTGCCGAATTGAAATCCGGCATAATCGATCAAATCGCACCGAGGTGCTTGGAAAATCGTAAATCTCGAACCGTTTGATGGACGGCGCTGACCTTCCTCTCTCGGGCCCCTTTGTTCTGCCCAGCGCACAGTGGATCCACAATGAACCGATATTAATAAGGGGTAGTTAAGATGTACATTTTTGTTTTTAACCTCAATTAATAATAATATAAAATTGTTACCCGTACAGATTTAAATCTGACAAATATCTCTAAAATATCTGATTTGGTATGATAGTTGTATCACTTAAAATAAAACTTCACAGATAAGCCAAAAAACGATTTAAAATGTTAATAATTCTTAAACTAAATAAGGTAGAATCGTAGTTGAATCTTTTTAGATAATTTATCATTCATTTAGTGAAAAAAATCGTAAGAATTTAAACGTGGTATCCTAATTACCGTATCGTACTTTTTTTAATGTATAGCAAGAATGCAAACGAAGGATAGATTATATTACTTAAAGTTGGCTTAATAGGGAATAATTAAAGAAAATCAGCTGTTATGCCGATGAAACTGGATTATATTCGACAAAAATACCTAACAGGACTTATTTATCCAAATCTCAAAAAACTGTTAGTGGCTTAAAGATAGCAAAATATCGACATTCCTCGCTGGAATCTCAACCGCGCTAACTGGACAAACTACACATCGCACATTGAAAAGTACGCAAACAACTTACCAGCTACAGTGGAAAACTACGATCGATTTACTGGTTTGATAAAGCACTCAGCAAAGCTCTCCATCCCAAGAGGACATCGTAAAACATATACCGGGATGGAGCAAAGAATGCGAAGATCTGTGGAAAGAGTATCAAATCTCGCACTGTCCAGAATTAGCTATCAAACTAATCTGAGGCTATCAACCTTCAAAGAAAAGAGATAATGGGTGCAAATCCATGATATCCATGGACTTTGTTCATTCCAGGAGAAAGAGCTGGGCCCTTTCAGGAAGGTGCTGCTGAAAGACCCTAATCAGAAATCTACTGTGACTCCTAACCAAATAGCGAGTCACATATTAAACACAACAAAAATAAAGGTGGGCAAAAAAGAAAAGCGGGAGCTCAAGGAAGAGTTCCATAGAACACTAGCCAACCTAAATGATGACATACAATTCTTAAACCCAGTGACCGCGAAAGAAATAAATGCAGCGCTACGTCAAATCAAAAACGGCAAAGCGGCCGGCATTGACAACATCCTGCCAGAATTTCTCTGCACCCAACCAAATGCAAGGCGATGGCTAGCCAGACTCTTTACCGATGTTTCCGAAGAGGTCATACCACGCGAATGGAGACAATCTCGCATCATAGCCAATTTGAAAAAAACAAAAATCTAGATTTAGCTAAAAGCTTTCGATACATCTCTCTCCTTAGCATTGTATAGAAACTCTACTCCTCACGAGAATCGGACCAACAGTCGAAAAACTCCTCCCATCCGAACAGGTCAGATTCAGACCAGGGTGAAGCTGCTATGAACAGGTTCTGTCACTGACCACCCACATCGAATGCGTGGATTCCAAAGGCGTAAAAAACTGGAGCTGTCTTCTTGACCTAACGTCGGCCTATACGATACGGTATGGAAACAAGGACTCCTATTAAAGGCTGCAAAGATCCTAAAATGCAAACAAACGATCAAATTATTAGAAACTATGCTTTCCGAAAGGGTCTTCTACGTCACAATCGACGGCGAGCGCAGCAGAAAAAGGGTTCTCCAAAACGGACTACCGCAAGGCTCAGTCCTAGCTCCGACGCTCTTTAATATTTACACCTCGGACATACCGGAATCCGCATCCCGCAAATTCATATACGCCGACGACATTGCATTGGTGACGCAAGCCGGAGACTTCCAGAAGATTGAAGAAGTGCTAAACAAAGATTTAAATATAATGGAAAAATATTTTACAACATGGCACCTCCAACCAAACCCGGACAAAACAGTCTCCACAGTCTTTCATTTGGCAAATGTGTCGGCTATCACTACACTGAATCTTGGCATGATGTGTGGTAAAGACGTCCCATTCCGGACATAGCCCCAAGATACCTTGGGGTGAAACTAGACAGAACCCTGTCGTTCCGCCAACACCCGCAGTCAGTATACAAACTCAAAACCTGCAGGTAACATTGTCGGGAACTCACCGACATCGGGTTGCAACGCCGAGGTTCTACGCATATCCGCTCTCTCATTTGGCAGCGTAGCTGAATACTGCGCCCAGTATGGCGACAGAGCACACACCGAAAAGGTTGACACGGGAGCTAAACCATATTATGCGCATACAGGCCTAATGCGTCCGACACCAGTTCCATGGCTACCCGTAATCTTCACATTGAGCCGCCAGAAATCAGAAGGGAGTCGCTGCTCTCACCGCTCCTGACCTGCATAACCCAAATGCCACACCTAATAATCCATGAAGACCTCACAAATCTTCCATCATTGCAGGTTAAAACAAGAAACTGCCGTGGACAGACTGCGGAGAAGATGACTCAATTCTTAAATCTCGATGGATGGAAGAATGGAGGAGAGGGAGTGGACGCGAACAACGCATTCCCCGACCCTACTGTGGAGCCGAGCGGTTTGAATCTTCCGCACAAAATGTGCGTAATTCTAAACCGTGCCCGCACAGGTCACGGCAGGACAGCGGAAACCCTTTACAACTGGGGGTACGCAGAGAGTCCCACATGTGAGTGAGCGATCCAGAACCACTAAGCACATAGTAGAGGAGGATTACCACTCTTTCCTCGGTGGCCTAGCTTCTCGCGTTAAATACCCCTTAGCCCGAAATGCACTCCATAATGGTTGGCGTCCGGTGTTGTGTTATCATGTTCACGTGCGGGAGGCCCGTGAACATGATCATCATCTGTCCTTGGACCAACGATCATTACACCTGATTATTGATTATTATTATTATTATAATTATTGTCATTATTATATTTATTATTGTTTATTATTATATGACTGCAGGATTATAAATAAAACCATGTATTCTGTATCTGCCACGACAAATAAAAAATAAAATATTCGACAAAAATACCTAACAGGATTTATTTATCCAAATCTCAAAAAACTGTTAGTGGCTTAAAGATAGCAAAATATCGATGTAGATATAGTAAAAATATGATTATGTATCCGGTGATCGAATTATGAATCCATCGCTGATCAACCAAGCTCTCAAGCCAAGATCATTAAAGGGTATAGACATGGAATATATTCCTCTAGCTTGAAGGGTTAACAAAAAAGCTTAGATGACAACAATACTTATTTTTATTATAATAATAAATTATATTCCTTTAATATCGCGGTTTATTTTAACGCATCCCTACATTTTCAATTCTATTTTGTTGTAATTTCTGGGATTTAAAATTTTATATAAGTTCGTACTTTTGTCTTTTGTACTTTTGTCTTACTACGTTTCGTCTTTTGAGTATTTCTTTATCGTCTGTAATAAGAAGAAATTGAGTTAAACTTAATTAAAATGTAATGAATGATGAAACATGGAGCATTTTTCATCATTCATTACATTCGAAAAATGTATTACTGATTTTTGCTAGATGCTTGAAATCAATCTGCCACGGGCGTGTTTTGCAGCTTGCGTGACTTAGCATCAGAGATATCAGAATACGGCCAGAGATATGATAAAAGTGGAGTACCGCTTGTTTATTTCCTAATTTGAGACTATATTTTATAACAAAACAATGAGAACATTATTAACAAAATCTCAAGCTCTTCTGAAAGTTTGATTTTTTCAATATTAGCCAATGTTTTGTAATTTTTCTGTCCATCTTCATTTGTTTTGAATCAGTGGTTTTTGGCGATTCCGTCTGTTGTTTGGTAATTTTTATATTTAAATACGAAAAAAATCAAACGGATTTACTGCCATTTGGACATTCTAAAGGTAGGATTTCGACATTTTTATCCAATAATTTTTAAAATATTTCAGCTCTTAAACAAATGTGATGATAGGGAACATATTCGACATATCTAACATTATTACTACACAAAGGGGCAGGACGCAAAACAATATCTAAAAAGATTTGCTAACTATACGAAAATGAAGCAGGTATCACTCTCAAATGTTTTTGGTGATAAAAAAAAACATGCAAGTGAACATGACTTTAAAAACAAAGAAATAATGGTCCCCATATTGATGGCGATCAAAAATGAATGGTGCTGAAATAATGCACATTAGACAACACGTGATAATTAATAGCACTGAAGAAGAATTCAGCAATTTACCAGAGCTCTTTATAGCTTTTATAAATTCAATAAGCGCGAAAAAATATGTCTGACTGCATTTGTTTTAAGGCTCGCTAATTTACGACAACCGTTTTTGCAACTGAAGATGGAAAGTAAACATGTTTTAAGCAACAGAGTGTCGAGTAAATACTGGGATAAGATCTTAAACCATTGCTATGCCAAGTTTTGCCAATAAAAAAATAATGCTCTTTTGTTTGGTGGGATTTTAGATGTATAGTCTACTAAGATTTGTTAAAATTGGGCTAAACTATGACTGCAATTATGTATTGTTAAGAATTAGATAATTTAATGATGAAAAATGTAGATCTTAGTCTGTAACAGTTACATCATTTTGCAGCACGTCGGTAAACAGCTTTCATCACCCAACAAAAAAATCATATTTGAATTTGGTAGTCCTTCAACATTTACCCTATTCCCCTGATCCTGTCATTCGCCAAAAAAAATATACTAAAAAATAAGTCGTATTCTAAACGTAACTGAATTATATTACTGGTCAATCGTATACATATTTAATTACTTGAATAATTAAAATGACATTTAATATCAAATTGTATCAACTTAATGGCCTTGATTAAATTATAATATTTTTTTAACGTTAAATTTCTATATATTGAATATATTCTATGACCTACAACCATGCAAAACATTTTTTAATGATCGATCTTTCATATATTTCGGTGCTATGTCGAGCATTAGTGCGTAATGAGGGCGTATTGAAAATTCTGTGCGGGCGTATGAGCACTGTACCCGTGGGCGCTGAGTTGCCTACCCCTGTTATAGTGATTAGAAGCATACTGTGTACGGTTTCATAATTAATCAGTCTGCAAACGTAATACCACATATCAGTGATCAGACAAATGACTCAAATCAAAAATTAATTCAAGCATCAATTATCTTGATTGGTTAATACAATGTACTTCCTTCCACAATCTCATCAACTATAGTTTTATTGTATCAATTAATGGATTTATTCTAATTGTACCACTGTGCAGCGTTCAAGCCTCGCCATCTTCGCGCAAATTGAATGGAAAAATAAAACAAAGCCACTACTAGCAGCCAAGTGAACGTGGATACGAAACGCTTTCGTTTCGAATATTTTACCGACGGTATTTTCGGGCTGAAATTTAAGCATGGGGTATCTTTAAAGCTGAAATAAAAATCCGTGCGGTCCTTTGTCATCCCAAATAGATATTTGTTTTCCGTCGCTGGTAAATGCCGCTGAGTATATCCCTATTTTTACATTCACATCTGTAATGAAACATGTGTATTTATATGGATTTTTTCCGAAAAAATGCACGACGCATATTAAATATAATTTAAAAAGTATCATTAATATATGATAAAGCGCATATGCTGCATAATGTCGTCGTAATATATTCAGTTATTTATATGCAAAATTTTTGACGGTATGTATGAAATCTGCAGAGTCGACGATGCAATCCTATTAGGCAGCCAGCTTCCTACACCCAAGTGGCTAATTGAATTTTGAAGGCGACTCCGAATCCGCAATACGACCGGAATTTGGCGCGAATCATATATTGCGCGCCAAAAATATTGCTTAAATTTTTAATAACAAATAGATTTTTATATATTAAATAATTATATAGTATTTTTTTTAACGAAAGGGGTGATACGCTTCTAAATTTTATACATGTGACAGGCATAAGTGATACATGCTACGGCCGTTTAATGTTATTTAAATAAAAAACATATTAAATACATTTTCGCGACGGGTGCAATCGTGACATTCTGAAGGGTCGCACTTCAATATTTTTTCCCAATTTCAATGGGGAACAATATAACAAGAAATTAGTAACGCCGACGATTATATCAACGGCGTTAAAACACTCTCGTAAGACCTTTTTATTATTGTGTTCGCTCCTACCATAAGCATAATTGTATATTTATGTATATGTGTATTTAATTTTTGCAAAGCTTTTACTTGAAAAGCGTCTGAAAGGGCGCATTACGTTTATATTTAAATTTAAACAACTTTATTTAAATAAGCTTATTAAGTGTTTAAAATAATATATTAGAGAGACCAAAAATTAATTACTAAGCATGAACAATAAAAATGTATCTATGGTTTTTTTTCTTATTGTGTGCTACGTGGAAAGATAATCAAATGGAGCAATTATGAAGAACGTGATAGAGTATTTATTCATCCGAGAATGATACACATTTCTAAACATCTATTGTCCAATTTTCTGTTTTATTGATCAGATTTGCAAGTATAAAATCTCTAAAAGCTCGTTGAGGGATTTGCAACATATGTAAGTTTTAAAAGATTCATACCTCCTTAATCGAAGATAATTCTTTGATTTCTTTGATACTAATTAATTAGCCTTGGCAGGAAGGATTTTAAATGTGGATAAAGCTTTTAGACACATTCGAGGATCAAAATATTGATTTCAACAGACTAGTATGACGGTAAAATTAAATCAAATAATATTATCCGATAGAGAAAGCTAGTGGATGGCAAAAAAAATTATCCTGGGATATAGCGCAAGGGTAGGAAAGTTCATTTTCGATAAAAGAAGAATTACTTAGACATCATTTATCTTCATTCTATTGCCTTTGATATGATTTTTAAAGCACTACTGCTCTTTGGAAGTAATTATAGCAAAGCTTTGTTTAGTTTTTTTCGTTGTTTGGGATACTCTTGCACATTAATAAAAATGTTAAATCTTGCATCTGTGAAGTTGAATGACATTAGAAATCGAAAAATTGGCACAAAAGAACTATTATGACTCTGTAACGGTTCTGACTCGCTAACTGGGACGATTTTTTCAGTTCAGAAATGTTCTACTTACCAAATGACAGAAAAATACGGTTTTCGAAAAAAAATTAATCTACATATCTGATTCATTAAAATATTTAAATCATATTATATTCAAAAAAATATTCGATGTTATAGACCTGGAGAAGAATTTAACAGTCTCACAAGCTTGGAAAAATGATATATTTGTAACTGTATAGAAATTATTTCTGCATCTGTCAAATATATAAAACAATCCACTGTAAATGCTTGCTGGGAAAAGTTGTGGTAGAAGAAGTTACTGGAGAAAATTAACATTTGTCGTGGTGTACTAGAAGAGAATTCGTTGATTCAAGATCTCGAAGACATACTCCAGGACTGTGCTTTTAATAAAGAAGAACTGGTCAAAATTTTAGATGAACCGACTATATTAAATGACTCTACAAGTAGCTCGAGTTTCTACAAGTTTCATATTAAAAATTATAAATTCAGATTTGTGGGGTCATTGATATGTTAGATTTTTTATAAGAAATGATGCTATAATCTAAAGAAATACATAAAAATACTGAAGAGTTTTCTTTAGAAACCTAAAAAACCTATCTTAAAAAGGAATCGAATAAATTAGATTATAAGTAATAGTGATAATGAATGATCTATATTATCCAAGTATTTTAAATAAATACGTGATCGAATATTTTTTATATAGTTTACTGGAAAGAATAAAGGATATAATTAAACATCGACATTTTTATGGAACGCACATTTCGATTTTGAATCTGCTTCAAATCTCGTATAATACGGTTTTGTATTATACGATGTTTTTGAGGAATGAAAACACACTTTATGGAATCAAATTATTATGTAATATATTCCATACGAGTCTACGGCTACTTCTCATAATTATATTCGCATTATAATAAAATAACAGTATATTTGATGTTACAGTTAATTAAGAACAGTCTTAATTTGGTAGAAATCTCTGGAAAAATATCCACTTAAACAAGGAAATTAAATCAGGGCCGACGTTAAAAGTTTTTTAAAACTTTATATACACAATCATAAATACAATATAAATGTATTTTTCACGTAATTTGGTATACGCTATGAAATTGATTAAAGAATTTAATTACTTCGCAATAATAAGTATTATAATGTGACATATTTGTCAGTTAAGTGGGGTGTTGTACATCCACATTTTCGATTTCGATTTTCCCCATTCGTACGAATATCGCAACAATGGGAAGTTATAGTGGTGCCCACATATTGTCAATTGTCAAAGAAAACGTTTTATTTTCACCTGGTGAACTTCACGGTGGATAACTGAAGACACCCATGAAATTGCCAAGACCTACCGGGCTGCATTCACACGAACGCCTCGAGTGCATCAAGAGGGAGCGTATGCACTTCATAGTTTTGGCCTCAAATGCCATTGTCGCGATTGTTGTCTGTCTCGCAAACGAAATCAATAAATCTCCCATAAAGGCATGGGGGTTTGTGTGAAGAGCGTTCGCGAGTTACGCATCAATTTACGCAATCATTGATATAAGTATGCGGTGAATAATGATGCGAAATTTGCGAGGGGTGCGAAAAACTATTGACGATTTCAATGTATTATTTATTTATGGGAAAGCCGACAGTCATAAGCTGGAAATGTATACGTATCACTGCGACAATATTTCCGAGCAGTATCGCGTTAAAGTTTTTGGCATCATATGCCTCATTTGTATGTAGTGTATACACTACACAGCGTGGCTATGTATAGTTTTAAGTTTTAGTTTGTTGAAGTGAACGATGCAAGTTTTCACGTATTAAATTACTCTGAATATATAATATATTAGGTTATATACTCTAGTTTGTCTGGCTAAGTTTCTAATTCTGAACAAATTTCTATATAATTTCGCAGCCGATCATATGACATTGTCAGTTGTATGTTAAATTTAATTAATTTCGCTTTGTGCTACAATAGGACATTATTAACGCGACTTATTTTGGATAATATATAATCATTATATAAAATATGATAAAAATTGTATTTGCTTCAAAATAAAAATATATTAGGTTGTTCGAAAAGTAATTTCGTTTATTCCCAACAATGGACTTAATTGTATTTTTTCACAGCCAACTTCACACTTAAGCCGCATCATTATTATATATTTTGTCAGCTGATATAGCAAGGCTTGCTTGTGAAAAAGCTTGATTGATTCTATGTAGTAGTTTTTGGTTGGTACCCTTTCAAATATAGAAATTGAAAAACAGCATTTTTGGCATATTTTACCTTTTTACTATCGAAACGGTAAAAATGCTGTTCAAGCAAGAAAAAAATATTGGATGTGTGTGGAGAAGATGTATTGACAGAACGCCAGTGCCAAAATTGGTTTACATTTTTTTTATGTTGAAGATGCACCACGTTCTGAAAGGCCAGTTGAAGCCGATGAAGACACAATAAAGGCATTAATTGATGCAAACTGCGAATAACAACTCATGAGATCACTGAGAGACTAAATTTATTGAATTCGATCATTCATGATCATTTGAAACGCCTAGGTTTAATCTCAAAGCTAGACTTATGGGTTCCTCGTGTTTTACGGAAAAAAAATTGTGCCGTTAGTTGACGTCTGTGATTTGCTTCTCAAACGTCAAGAAAATTATCTATTTTTGAAGCGCATCAACACTGGGGAAGAAAAATAAAATGTCTCCAATAATGTTAAACGCAAGAGATCATGAAGTAAACATGATGAACCTGCTCAAAGGACTTTCTAAAAATGCGATGTTATCTATTTGGTAAGATTTCAAAAGAAGTTTATTTTTAGCTTGTACCGGTCAACACAACGATCAATTCTGAAGTGAACTGTTATCAGCTGGATAAATTAAATGATTCACTTAAACAGAAAAGGTCAGAATTGATCAATAGAAAAGATGTAAGGAGAGCTTTAAACATTTGATTCAAAGTTAAATGATTTACAGATACCAGAGATTTGTTTTAAATGTATAAGGTTGCACTAGAAGCAGTGCTTTTATTAGATAATGCTGTTTCTTAGCCAAAATACAGCGTATTGATAATTGATAATAGCTTTATGATTGCAAAATGTTTACCCCCCCCCCACTTCCACCTCACGATCAATGTCACTTCATTCATTTAGCCCATTGATCGAGTGCTTATTTCATCAATGAACCAACATTATCAAGATTACTGGCCTTCTTGAAACCCTTTGTAACCTAGCCGTGCCGATTTGGAATCCCATGTTTTTGATTTTTCTCGAATAACTCTTTTAATATAAATCCTACATGTCACAAACTTTTTGTATATGTCTAAACAAATCTAAATATCGTTGACCTTTATTGTCCACAAAAAATAAATAAAAACAACAATATTCGCTTCTGTTGGCACGGCGCGATGTTTTTTCTCGCTCGCATCCGGTATAATAAGTCAAGTGCGAATGAAACGTGCCGCGACAATTCGGCGGCGTGTTTTAAGGCTGCGGTGGGACATCGCCGAGTGTGTGTGTCATTTAAGCGTCATATTGATTAGTTAAAAAATCTAAATTAAAAGCATATTTTTTCTTAATAAAACTCAATATATTGATTATATGAAGAAGAAAAAATTATCAATCGCTTTAGTCACAACACAACATTGACTACTATTGACACTTTTTTGGAGTAGATCGACCAATGGTTATTTAAATATATGGATATACAAGGCTCTTAAAAAAAATCGTAATTAAATTAGAAATTCGTCAAATAGTTCTTGTAAACAAACCTAAATTATTTTCCTAATAAATATTTTTACCATATGAAAATATAATCTGCTCTAGAAATTTATAATAATTTTATTTTAAACGAAATAAAAATTAATAGTACGAATTACTCATACTACTCATATTTTTCGATTATCTATGGTACTCTTTATTAGCCCGGATTATCGGAAGTGAGCTGTGTTTTATATTAACAATATTTTAAAATTCCACATGGAATTATAAAATCAATGGCAATATTTAACACGTGAAATGTCAACATCGTTTTGTAGTCAAATATTAATAGTTATAATCTATACGACTATGTTAACATATAATATATTTTTAACTAGAGTAAAAATAAAACATATGACGAAATCTGTTTGGCTGATTTATTTGTTGAGTTATTACACTTGTCCCTGGCGTATATTGACATTGGTAGCCATATTGGATGCTTATATTGTCGTAGGCTGTGGAGGAGGTTTCGAGTGCTCTGGTGTAAAAATGTGGAAAACAAAAATTGGCCTAAAACAACACCTTAACCCATTAAGATTGTGAAAGAAAACAAATTTGTTAATAAAATATCTCAATATTTATTAGGGATAGGAAGCTTAGAAATAGATAAAAATGTATAAGTATTAAACACAATCGATTACACTATTAAATGAGTGCAATATCGAAAATAATATAGCTCTTCCTGCTATAGAGCGGCAGTCTCTTCTATTGTGCTCCCATTTGAAGGGCTGTTTTCTATAAAGCGCTAAATTTAGATTTAAGAATAAAAAATGTATTTGATGTATTGATTTGATTCAATTTACTAAATACAATTAAAATCCAACCCTAAATTTTATATGGCAGCCAAGTCTTCTATAGTGCGGGTTTCTATAGCGTGCTCCCTATCTCAGCGCTATAAAAGTGTTACTGTATTAAAATTATTTCTTAATCTATATAAAATTGCAGGATTGATGTTCGATACTTCAGTATACTTCCATTTTATAGGAATATCATCTACTTCTTCCCAATTACATTGTATTCCAAACACTTAAGAAAGTGTGATATTTACGCGACCTAATTACTTAATTTATCTTACTTACAATACTGGCTTTAAAGGGTTTTTTTCTTGAAATAAGTATGCAAAATCCTCTTAAATTTATTTATATTTACAACTTATGTCACTGCTGCTTTATTAATTTAAACGTTGATTTCTTTAAATAAAAATATTTATTAATTATGGATATCCACCAGAGATGAAAAATTCAGACTTTAAGCCAATAAAAATATTTTAAGATATTTAAATAAATTTTATTTTACAAAAAAACGTAATTTTCACACATATCTTGGCCATTTCAGAGAATTTCGAATTGATTTCTTTGAATTTTATAGATACTAAGAAGCTGTGACAAATAGGAATATCATGGCGGAGTCTGACAGTGGAGGGCGCTAGGCCCCCTCGACCAGAGAGGCTATCATCAGCGTGACGAGCCTTTGTTAACGTCTCAGTTAACATGACGATCAGTCACGCGAGGGTACACACCAGGTGAATACTGGTCTTGTACCATCCTCATCGTATACACTTTAAATACAACTTTAAAGCGTGACGTATAAAATTGTTAATACAATCAATGAAAGATTTCCGTTATCACTAAAATTAATTTTTAAAAACACATATCTAATATTTTTTTATTTATGTTAGCTTTAAATGTGTTTTATTACAACGCCTTTGTTCATTGGACATAACACTTTGCTGAACAAATGTTTTTCACCATCACTCATCTTGTTTTTTATACATACACATCATATAATATGTATGTGCAAATATAAAATGTATGACGCTTTTTATATAAAATACATTTTTAAAATAATAATTGGAATTTTATTTAATATTTTACAAACCCATTCTTTCAATATAAATTTTGAAGCACTTTGTAGGATTTGTGTATTCGTTTTAAAGATTTTTCAAAGCTTATCTCAAAGGTGAACGGCGATAAATAGCTTTCTTTACATATACGTAAAATAGTGAAATTCAATTTTATTTTATGCTTCTTGAAAAATACTGATAACATGCAAACAAAAGCCAAATAACAGATTTCTTCGTTATAAATTATGACAAGCTGTCTCGCAGCATTGTCTTATACTGAAAGATGCAACGGAAAATATACATAATCTAAAAGCACTGGCGTCTTCTCTAAATAATATTTTATTATTAAATACACGAATTTATATTTCACGTGATATTAATAGATTTCCATGCAATTTAACACGCACGAAAAAAATAATACATATCGCATTTAATCCAAAAATTGCACATTATTCATTCCATTACAGCCAATAAAGTGCATTAAAAATCAATAAATAAAATTTTCCGACACTTTGTTCGTCAAATATTCCAAAAAAAAATATTCTATCGTCCCCCAATATCAATAAAACGCAAATGGCACAAAATTCATCTTTTGAAAACCCCGTGCTAAACTGACAATGGCCCCCAATACTCAGTTTTCTGGCAAAAAAATATATATGTATACAATTTCACGGTGTATAATTTCGTGGTGATTTAACACGAGGATGGTGCATTATGTCATATTTTTCGTTGTATGGTAAAGTGTGACCATTGTATTTGGCTAGTAATGATATTGACGGGATGGCCAGGTGCTGGTTTGAGACACGTGAACGGATCTAAGAAATATTTTTTATGGTGTCTTGGAATGAAAGAATATTTCATGGATATCAATCGATTTCATCTATGACTTTTAGATCAATGAAAATATTTTTTATGTTTTTTACATTCATAATATTAATAATCTAAAATATAATTTATGTCCCAAATATTATAGATATTTATATTATATTTAAATAATTAAAGAGGATATAAATCTGATGAGAATTATATGAATATTAAATAATAAACGCTTTTTTGTATGCTCCACATTTTTACACAAATTATTTGTTCTGACACGATTCGTAGAAACATAATATTTATATTAAGAGCGTTAAAATTCTAACGGAACTTATAGATTTGTACGACTAAACAATAAAATAGAAACGTATGAACAACTTGTGAAACAAATAACACAAAAAACACATAACAAATAAATAACATATTAGTCGTTATTTTTTTTCCTATTTAACATACATATGTATGAATAATATTAATATTATGTAGAATTTATTTATTGCGTTTTCATTTTTACCCTTTTTGCACGATTTTCTATACCACAATGTTTTTTTTTAAATAACTATGTTTTTTCTTAATTTAGGAAACCAATCATCACTTTTTTACATAGCTTTTGGAGGAACATATCTACCGAGTAAAAGAAGGGTTGAGAGTTCATATTTAAAATAATTCATCTCATAAAAAATATTAGGAGTAATAAATTAAATATTTTTTAATTCAGTTGTATAATTTGACACCCTTTGGATTCTTTTTAGTTTTTAAAGACTTTATAGTCAATCAGCATCATTCGAAAAATGGTGATTATTCATCATGCCAAATGTCATGATGATAGTTTGAGA
Source organism: Philopotamus ludificatus (assembly GCA_022495035.1). Taxonomy (NCBI): domain Eukaryota; kingdom Metazoa; phylum Arthropoda; class Insecta; order Trichoptera; family Philopotamidae; genus Philopotamus; species Philopotamus ludificatus. Next base: position 32,121 of record JAGXCT010037073.1, on the reverse strand, counting down.
AAAAATTAGTGAATTATTGTTTAATTATGTTGTTTTTATAAAAATAAACACATTTATAGATTAATAGGGAAATATTTATCAATAAAAAATAACATTAGCCTTGTATTATTTTATAAAAATAAATAAAAACAGTTCGTCTAAAAGAAATATCGCTCGATCGTTTTTTGATAATGTTATACCCTTCCCTTGGAGGTTTAAGTAATAAAATTGTAAATGTAGATAGAAAATAAATACTACATTAACTGTAATATATATTGATTCAATTACTATAAATAAATATTATAAAACTAATTCAATAAAAATGATTTTAAGTATTGTAAATAGTCATTACAAACGTTTTTGGTTTGATCATGATTTTCAACTGTATTCATATGGATTTTATATGATTTTTAAATCACTAATATTTAAAATAATATTGATTTACTGATATTAGAATGAATATTTAATAATTATTAAATATTATTATTAATTTAATAATGTATTTGATAGTTAAAACCAATTAAAAAAAATATTTCAGTTGGTTTCTGGTTTTTGTTTCAGAGTAATAACGATTTTTTTTATTTTTAGTTCCCAGTGATTATTTAAATAAAAATTTAACCGTTTTTTTTTATTTCATTTTTTTAATAGCCCGATATGAACCGATATTTTTCGGTTCAGCTTCGGTTTCGCGTTCCGACAATAAAAATAGTTGAAATCATTTAAAAAATAATTAATCGAAAGTGTAACAAAAAAAACCTACAAACACTTTTTTTTTTAATAAAACTGGCCATTGTCAATTTTTTTCTTCTTCAGTGCTAGATTCTCGGATGGGATTTGACTAGTGGGATTAGCATTTTTAAAAGCAGCTTGCAGCCGTATTTTTAACAAGTCTTCGCCTTAATTCAACCTTCAACCAGTATTTTCTAAAGCGGTGTGCCCACATTTCGGGAAGTGTCTTTTATTGTGTCCATCTCATCAGTTGTTTTTGGCTGCATCTTTTCCATCTTAGTCGCGGAGATCCACATAATATTGGTGCTCAGATTTCATTCTTTTCTTATTGGTTCATTAAGGCAATAATCTTAAAATTTTGATTTAATAAAATACGTATTCAAAACTAATACTAATAATTTCTTTAGTCACTGTTAAATAGAGCATAAATCATTATAATGCCATCTTTTCATTATTCATTTCTGGCTATATATATAATTTAATCGCTTAACCAGCTTAGACGCTCCTTTAAATTCCACAAATACAAATTTCCCGATACCGAATTTTCCGACTTGCATTTAATCGGCTTGCTTTCCATCGCACGCCACTGGCTGCCGCATCATTAAACGGCGTAAGCGACCATTCCCAAAACTCCCCGTATTATTTTGTACATTTCCCGCATCGACGGTGAGTGTGCTGTTTGCGAAATTATAACCGATTCAATGCAATTTGCAGCGTTTCGCGAGCGGAGTGCATATCCGTGTAATCCTTCTGCGCGGGATATTTAAAATTAATTGATGACGTAACGATGAGTTTTCAAAATCGCGACAAAGGATTTCTGCATTCCGTTCACACGACCTCAATTATATGCGTATCATCACGCCGCTTTCACCGGCTGCCGTAGATTTGCATCCAGAAAGCTCGCGTCGAGCTTTTTGATAATGGGAGTCGGTATAATAGGCCGTAACGAAGCGCCCCGTTATTTTCTTGTCGAATCACATTAATCGCGGGCCCCTGGTTTTCTGCACGAAATTGGTCGTAAAATGACGTATGGTTATTTTATACCGTCGTATTATGTACCAGTTTGTTTGCCAACTAATTGAAATAGCATATAATACGACGTCGCTGCTTGGATCTTATTTCTGATTTCGATATACAATTATTTTGCTTTATTAGGGATATTGGAGATAATAGAGAACTTATAGTATATTTACTATAATATTATGATACAGATTTAGGTAAAATTAATTATTATATGATTTATAATGTGCATAATATTTTTTTATAAAGATTAAAATATATTTTAGATTTTATTTTGTACACTATAGAGATATGTAAAAAAATATAGAGATACAAATAAAAATATGATATACAGTCAACCCTTCTATAGCGTCAAAATAGAGACTACGCTTTAGAATATATAAGACTAGGCATCCATACTAAATTATGGGTTAGATTATTTTTAACTATATGTTGTAGATTGAACGAAATTAAAACATTTTTTCATTCGTATATTTTATCGTTATCAACCAAAGGGCATCATTACATTTTAACGTAATTTGACCTTGAAAATTTAGCGTTTTGTAGAAAATGGTGATCTTGAAAGACGCGCTATAGAAGGGTTGACTTAAATTGAAAAATAAATTAGATTATTTTAGATTAAATTTAAGTAAATAAAATATATAGGCTTTATTTGTCACTGCTTTATTGAAAACGCACTCGTTTATTACGCTAAAAATAAGAAATACTTTGAATGTCGTCTATCAAAATATTTTCGATAATATTTTAATAATAATTAAATTTAAAGTCAAAGAAAAATACGTATTAGAATTTGGAATGACCAAAATTATTTATCATTTTTTATTTATTAATATTACAACTATTAATATAAATCTTACTACCAATTATTTAGCATAGTTATAGATTCAAACAGATTTATCTTATCGTCTCATTCTCTAGGTTTTATCCTAATTTGCATCATCAAAATATTTTCTATTGCGGATTAGGAATTAATAATGGATTGGAAATGAATAATGCAAATTTAGAATATATCAAGGAAAACTTTCATTATAATTTTTTTTAAAAACCAAGTAGACCAAAAATTAGCGTAAAATAGCTTTGGACTATTTTGTAAATCATTCGTTCTTTAAACAAGAATTTCCATGTATGAATATTTACATTATCTTTATATATTAATATTAATTATCTCAGTGAAAACGGATCTGTGACATCACAACGATGTTGTTTTTGACGAAAATTTATATCCTCATTTTACCATTTTTCCACAAGTTTAAAATCACTGTGCACACCAAAACACGTGAAACCTTTTAGACACTCAATATAGTAAGCATCTAATATAGCTATCAATGTCAAGATACGTCAAGGACATGTGAACCACAGCAACGAAAAAAATATGACAAATAGACTTGGGCAATCCGCCAAATTAAAAAATCCGAACACTTTATGCCAAATCCCGTATAACGCCCTCAAAACAATATTTAACTATTTTTTTTAAATATAATTTATTACATTAAATCTCATAGTAGCCATGGCTCCCGTGTCACAATCCATAATCATTATAGCGTCATGAATGTTATGCCATGAGCACATTGTATCAACAACGTTCAAAGGGTAGAAAATATTGGGGTACGTACAATAAAAATACGATCATTATAATATTACGTCATACGAGTAGTCCCAACTCGAAAATATGGATATTATGACAAAAATAGAATTGTATATCGGATGAAATGTCGTCATCCAAAAGTGGACATATTATATGTCATTGTTAAAATTTCTCCTCTGTCATTACGCACCCCCCTACGCAAATTACGCGCAAAAATCTGACGTCCCTTCCTGGTGTAATTTTATAGACATTTTTCGCTTGCAATTTTTAGAGAAAAAAAATGCCAGCAATGATATACAAGCCTGTAATTTCGCGAGAGTACAAAGAAATGCTTAATTTGAGCATAAAATGTATCTCCATTTGAATTTTGAAATAATAATTAAATTTATTTACAAATTACAGAAGCGAGTGTTCCGCAGCGTATCCGCAATTAATTTCCTATGGGACCCTCACCGCGTATCAAATCCAATAATAATTGCATATCAAACCGTATATATAACGTAGCTCTAGGGTATTTTGAATTTCCGCGATGGCTATGCATGATGTATGCACTTTTCCACGATAATACATTATTTCCGCGAATTCGAGCACACGTAGTGTATTAAAGTTTACCGGTAAAATGGAAACATTAGCATCACTTTGTCAGAGCCCCGTATCTGATAACTACCGTCGACAGGGTAATAGACAGGATGATGGGTATATATGTATAGCCCTATATGTATCAGTGATGATTGAAGATGACGGATTGGTTCCATTATTCTCGGTTATTTTTGTACGACCGTACAATGTAATTTTTCATAGCGGTTATTCGTATTTTATCATGTGCGAATAATTTCACGTGTCGATCATCTGTGAGAATTGCATTTGTATCTAAAAATGCAATCCATATTAATTATTTTATATGCGTTAATGGAATTGACATATTTCGATGGTGTGAAATTTAGAGAAAATAGAGGAGTCAAAAATGTTAATAACAAACTAAAATAGTAGAGCCGTAGTTTAGAACTTTTTACACAATTGATCGTACATTTAGTAGACAAAAATCTAAACGTTTGAACGTGGTATCTTATTTACAGCGTCTTATATTTTTGAGATACATTAAGATTGCTTTGAAAAAATCATTTCGATTAAATCGTGTCGCGTTCAAAAAATGTAAGACCCAGAGAAATAAAATAAACTCTGAATAGTAAATAATTAATGATTTTAGATTAATAGTAAGTCTAAATGCTTAAGATGGACAAGAACATCAAATAAATGGAGGAGATTTGCAACAAAAATCGACTGACCAATTAATTAATTATTAAGAAGAGACGTAGAATTCGGCACAAAAAAAATGGATGGCCCTTATTAGAGAAAATTCTTCTGGCTCCTTCCGTGCCGTATCCGCTAAATGACGTTGGCAATGATAAAGGTCACTTTTATCCTCTTCATCACCGCCCTGAAGTGGCATCTCAACTAAACTGCTATCGTAGACTCTAAAGCCAGGATGTCATTGGTTTTCCAAGTCTCCCTTGCATCTTACCTTGAATAATTAGTTACAGTGTCTGTGTATGTATCGGGATGCCGTATTAAATGACCAAAGTGAGTTTTCTTATTTTTATTGTTTTAATAGCTCATCATCTCAACGTTTGTAACTTTATTCACCCAACTGATACAGAACATTTCTTCTAGGTGTTTAATCGTCTTTTCTGTAAGCTTCCACACCTCTACTCCGTTACAGAAAGACGAAGAACAAATAATCTCACAAATCTGATTTTCAGAGTTCGATTCAAATCATGTCCACAAGATTTTTTCATCCGGATAAATGTCGTCCTGGCCTCTCGATTGGACATGTCACTTCAGTAAAATTCCCCGTCCCAGCTTTGGTCCAGATTACAGCCAAAGTATGTAAAATTCGATTATGCTGAGGCTCGTTTGAAAACTTGTTTTAATTTTTTTACAATTGCAGACAATAAAGGACAATGATTTTTTATAATATTTATTCATTACACTTTTTTAGGCAAATAAAAAAAGTTTGTGGTATTTAGGGTTTATATTAAAAGTTTTGTGAGAAAACTCTGGGGGTCCCAAATATACCCCATCGGCACGGCTTGGCTAAGTCGTCTGAGAATTCTTGTAATCCCTATCGACTCTCTGCTTTCAGCACCAGTGTCGTCGGGATACTGTGAGTTATTGCTTGAGATTACGTTTATTTTGATCCCCTCTTTTGTATCTTGCAATGCTTTATTAAAAATCAAATTATTGGGGATACGATGGAATATTCTCTTAAACAGCGTTGAAAATTAATAACTTTGGATGTCGTGTTGTGGTTTATTTTAACTATTGCTTTTTTGTGGCCATTATATATCTGCAAGCAATCGGATATCTTGATGATAATATCATCTATTTCGGTAGTTTTCAATACTTCAAACATTTTATTATATTGGATTCGGTTGAGAGCCTTTAACTGACTACAGCTAGTCATATAAAATATTCTGCGATTGAGAAAGCTTGTGGAAGGGAAAGAATTTTATTCTGAGATATAGCGAAGAGGTACTAAAGGTATAATAACTGATCGTGATCGCTGGAATTTTTGACATTATTAGAAACAGTAAGATTAAATACTTCAGATAAACCAACAAAGAAATGTCGCTTTCTGAAGGCTATCATGTAGAAAAAAATTGAAGGAAAACGGTGCTTGAATCGAAAGAAGCAGTCATGATGCCGCAACAATCCCAGTTGCCACAAAAGTAATGGTAATGAAATGCCAAAAAAACCAAAATATCAAAAAATTTGTCTCTCATGTTTAAGTGCTGTCACAAATTAAAGATTCCACCCCTTAATTTATCAGGAAAGACCTCTTCCAATATCCTACCGTCAGTTGACTCCACAAAAATAATCGCCACCTTATTTTCAATGTTCTCTTAAAATCCTCAGATTAGGTGAATTAATCTTAAACCTATTCTTCCAATGCATCTATAAATCTATAAATTTATAAATTTTGCTAAAAATATCTATAAATTTTGCTAAAAATATAGAGAATAAATAATAAAAAAAAAGCTAATCAGATGTGGCGGCGATAGCGGTTGGGCCAATCAAAGTTTCGTGGATTCTACGGAGCTATGAGGAGCTAGGCCGCTATCCAGGCCAATTCA